>VYZV01026420.1:12413-27883 GCA_013401275.1 Pandion haliaetus | reverse complement strand
TGTTTTGTGGAACATCCAATTTTCTCAGTTTGGATTTATCAGTCAGATGAATTTTCTCTTCACATCTATTCTCTGAGCTCTGTTTGGGGAGTTTTGTTTAGCCCTAAGGATTCATAGCAAAATTTTTCTGAATACACAGTATTCAGAATGAACCATATTGCATAGCTGTGGCCAGAAAAGTCACAGGGTATACTGGGACAACAGAACATCATCATTGGACACAGTATTAATGTATTTACATGAGTATTAGATTATTTGTACGACTTCAGGAAAACTGTTTCTTTGAATTCTAATGTGGAACACAGCATTTGTCTTCTACAGATATTAATGCCTTATTATTGAATTGTGGAGCTTACCTCTTTCTGAAAACAGGCACAAAAGGCACTAAAATTGACCAGTGCAAAACACTCGTCAGATCTATTGAACTAACAAAATTGCCATGAGGCATAATTTTCTCCACATTAAGTTAGTATTTTAACAATTATATCACTGCTTATTTCTAATAATTATGAGAACAGGTATTGGTTTTGGAGTTTATTCTAGGATAATGTGCTTCTGTCATTTTGGAGAAGTTTTGAACAGTTCTGTATAAACACATGCCATATCTTTCACTGACAGCTGAACACTACTATTCTGCAAAGCTCAGGAGGGCAGAGGGCAACTGTCATTGTTTCAGTCCAATTATAGCAGGCCTGAGAAAGGTGGGATAAAAAATGTTACTAACAAAGATGAGATAGTTTGTGCTTTAACTATGACACGGTAGCTTTGAAAGTATTTCTACACTGGTGCAAAGGAGTACATGAGTATCATCTGCTGCAAAAGCATGACATATGTAACCTAACTTTGTCATTGCCCAGGGATTTGAGCATGGCAGAGACCTCTAGGCCCCCAGGATAGCACCAGAAGTCCAGAGGTTATTTAGTGAGTGAAAGAGACTTTGCAGTGCTTTCAGAACTGTGAAAGCTCTATCACAGTGCAGTTCAGAGACCGATGAGAAATAACAGATTTAACTGCCAGTGACTGTAATATTACAAAAAAGAAAACCTGAATTTGCTTCAGCTGCTAAACCAAACAGGCTTGATTGGGGCATGGTAAACAGGAGCGATACAATACAAAGCTAGATCTGTGACTCGGATGAGTAAACAGCATGTGATTAAAAGGATTGGAAAAAAGCTGTCAGATATGCCAAGCAACAAAAGATATGGCCTGAAAAACATCACTGAAACAGGAATATGTGCAAAACATCCTGATTAACTGTGCTTTCTTGTTTCTGATGCGTACAGTTTCATAACAAACCAATTTATTTAAAAGCTGAAACAATGATAACTGAAATAGAGACTTCACTCTTTCTAATTTGTTTTTTATAGTGTTGAAAAAACTTTAAAAAGATTTTGTTTTGCAAAAGTAATTATCTGGAATCATTTCCAAACTTCAGTTATGTGACTGGAGCAAGGCTATGAAGATCCTTGGTTAAACTAAACTTACAGGTAAAATAAAGAGTAAAATGGGAGATTGAAACTAAACAGACAGAGGCCATGGGTGAAGGAGAGGAGAATGCAGAAAAACGAAATCAGTGACAGTTTACAATAAAAGTAATTTTAGTATATCCTTTGTAAATTCCTGGAACAAATACCTGAGTAAATGTATAAAACCTAATATGATAGGAGAAGGGGTGGAACAGTCTAACAGTTAGTTTAAATTAGACAGCCTGATATGAAAAAAGGCACAATGTAAGCCATGGAAAACAGAGATTCTCTAAATACTCTCTCTGAATGCCCAACATTTTTTTATATGTGATTTTTCTACATATGATACCTAGCTTGAGATTGTGATCTGCTATAGGGAAATGAGAAAGCTGTGTATTTTTCAAATGTAAATGTTTCCTCTGAAATCTTCCATTTTAAAAGGAGGTATGATGCTTATAGTACATTAAAACTCAAGTGATTTCCCTTCCCCTGTGGAAACCTTATGTGACAAGGGATAACTGCTAATCTGAATACCAAATAAATTAGGATAGATTAGTTTTTATTATCAAAAACTACCACTACCATTCATCAATCATATAAGTATGAAAGTGTTTGGAGAGATGGGTCAGATTATCTTTACTTAGAGAAACACAAGAGTTGTATAGAAATAGCATGAAATATTGAAATATGTCTTCTTATGCTCATCTAGACTCAGGTTTGTTTGAAACCTTCTGAACTAATACTTAGATCATACCTTTCTTTTTAAGCAGAACCCTCTTTTGTATCTTAAATAGCATTCTTAATGTTATGTCTCCAAAATAATATTTGTTGATTCTTCAGTAGCATCATGCTTTTGATATATATTTCTTTTGCCTTTGGATTCTATTCACACAAATAACCGCATATAGTATCTTTTGCATTTGATTTCTCATTATTTGGAAAAGTACCTACTGAATTTAAGCCTGATCAGCCATGCTTCTGTGTCAATATGTTTAATTTTTAACATTTACCTCCAAAATATTGCAACTTTTCCCCCATTGCATCATCTACAAAAAATTGATAAAACTGTAATTGTCATTCTGTCATCAGATTTGCCAATGGAATTAGAAGCAGGCTTAGGTCTCTACTTGGAATTCCCCCAACCACAAGTCAAGTAAGAGTCATTCATTCCCTAAAAGCAAGTTTTCTTCACATTGCCTCTCTAGGCCACATTTCTTTTTCCCTTACTGTTTTCAAAAGCTTCACATACATTATTTCAAAACTACTCTTTTTGTTTGTTAAGCCTCCTGTCCTGTCAAAGAAGGGCTTAAGAGAAGCCATTTATGACAACACATCTGTGGGGTTTTTTAAGACTTGCCAGACATCAGAAAATTGCTTCTGCAGTAATTTGTTTCAGAGTTTCTTCAGTTATTGGTTCTGTGCTGGTAGATCTATTTTTCTGAAGAACTGTCCCTTTCTTAATCCAATACCTTAACAGGAATTTCACCATAGGCCACCAGTGGAGCACCTTTGACTTTTCTACATGTCCTTGAGCCTAATTTCCCTTACTCTAAACAGTCATATCTCTTTCTTTATCATTATTTTAGTTAATTATATATGTAATATTTGCCATTTTTGTAAAACAGTTTAAAGAAAGGAAGGTATTTATAATTCCAGTATGTTTGGATCATCAAGAATTTCCTTTTCTTCACTTTTAGACACTGAACCTTATATTTCTTCTGACCTCCTTTTTCCTCGTTACAGCAGTTCTTCATTGTTTTTTCACTTTCTTCATAACAGAAAATCATACCTTACCTTCCTGTTTTTATACCCATATGCATGTAACATTCCTTAAACTAATCTATGGGCATAGGTGATTCCCTTGCTGTTGTCATTTTTGAAACTCAGTTGAATAAAGATGTCTTGATGTATTCACAACTGATTTTTTTGTTTCCCATGTACATTAAAAAAAAAGGAGATATCAGAACTGCTGTTGGGCATTTAAACTAATCTTCTGTAGTACACTGTTCTCCCAACAACTCTACACTTTGGTTTTACTTTTCATGAGATCATACTCATCAGATCATTGTTTTTAAATTTTTAATCCTTATTCTACAGCTCTCACAACCCCTTTTCCTGGAGAAAACAGGAAGATATGAACAGTTCCACACTGTTCATACCTTCTTTTTTTAGATTTTCTGAGTTTTCTTTTTCCTTTCATTAAAACAGCTGCTCTTCATGAAATTTTCTCCTTCTGAAAGAGCTCATGCTCCATACATTTCAAAATGTTAATGGACTACCTATGTCCATTTTTTCCCAGCAGATATTTGAGAAACCAAAGCACTTTCTGTTACTACAAAAACCTGGAGAAATTCAGAAAACCTGCCTCTCACCTCTTCCTGAACACAGAGAGCAAAAACAAAGTACCTACAGGTTAAACTAAATAACAACATCCTTGTTTTGAAATCATTAATGCATTTGACAGTATGAACTTTGTCACAATATTCAGTACAGGAGGCACTGGGTGCAAAATTCCTAAAGCCACGTCCTAAGTTGATAGGTAGTACTTTCCAAAAAGGTGAGGTCAGCAGACTCCTCCACACAACACAACACCACCAAAGTCAATGAAAGCATGAAGGTCTAGAACTGCAAAACATTTTTCTGCTAAGTGGTCTTATCAAAAAGCTGCTTAACAGAAAATCAATGTAACCTTTCCAACAAATTAGAAGAAATGTGCTTAGTATGTTTGTTTTGAAAAGGAATTGTTGCCACTGTGTCTAGACTTCATCCATCCGAGTAAAATTGGTTTGAAATTACTAAGTTATATTGTCATGAAAAAATATTTTCAAGTCAATATGCAGTAGCAGAAGTACAAGTCTATTATTGCAAGATCATTTTTAATCCAGATCATTTTCATCTGGTTTACAATATAACTCCAGAAGCAGTGGGAGCACAATGCAACAGCTGAAGAATAAGCAGCAAGTAGATCCAAATCTCTTAAACACACCTTCACTGAGTGTATTGTGTTTACATGACAAGGTTTTGGTAACAGAGAGGGGTGCGGGGGTGGCTTCTGTGAGAAGGCACAAGGAGATGCTGCCATGTGGGACAGAACCAGTTCCAGCCAGCTCCAAGACAGACCCACCTCTGGCCAAAGCTGAGCCCATCAGTAACATTGGTAGCTCCCCTGTGAAAACATATTTAAGAAAGAGTAAAAACTGCCACAAAACAGCTGTGAGAGAGGAGTGAGGAAATGTGAGAGAAACAACCCTGCAGACACCCAGGTCAGTGGAGAATGAGGGGGAGGAGGTGCTCCAGGTGCGGGAGCAGAGATTGCCCTGCAGCCTGTGGGGAAGACCATGGTGAGGCAGGCTGTCCCCCTGCAGCCCATGGAGGTCCACGGTGGAGCACATATCCACCCACAGCCCATGAAGGAGGACCCCATGTTGCAGCAGGTGGACATGCCCTGAAGAAGGCTGCATGGGCCCATGGAGAGCCCACAGTGGAGCAGGCATCTGGCAGGAGCTGTGACTGATGGGAGAACCACGCTGGAGCAGGCTGTTTCTGAAGGACTGTAGAAAGGACCCACACTGGAGCAGTCCTTGAAGAGCTACAGCCTGTGGGAAGTACACACGTTGGTGAAATTTGTTAAGGACTGTATCCTGTGGGAGGAACGCCCAGGAGAGGGGAAGGAGGAGGAAGGAGAGGCAGAGGCAGTGTTATAGACTAACCAAAATTTCCATATCCTGTCCTCCTCCTTGCTTGGAGGGGAGGAGGTGGAAAAGCTGGGAGTAAATTTGAGCCTGGGAAGAATGGAGGGGTTGGGGAAAGGTCGTTTTATTTTTTTTTATTATTATTATTTCTCACTCTCTACTCTTTTACAAGTAATTGGCTATAAATTCAATTAATTTCCACAAGCTGACTCTGGTTTGCCCATGACATTAATTGGTAAGCAATTTCCCTGTCCTTATCTCAAGCCATGAGCTTTTCGTTGTATTTTCTTCCTGTGTCCTGTTCAGGGAGGGGTAGTGATAAAGTGGCTTGGTGGGCACCTGATGGCCAGCCAAGGTCAACACACCACACTGAGCAAAATCCTTCAGCAGTTAGAATACCAACACTGATTGCCTCAGCCAGTATTGCAAAGATGGATTCATTTCAGGTAAAACTTTAAATATCCATTTAGTTTTGAGGCATGGGTGTGGGAAAGCAGGAATACCTGGACCTTTGTTTCTGATACCTTCCTGTTTGTGCCTTGACTAGGTTATCTCACCATGTGAGGGGGCAGAAGTAACATACGCTGAGTGGGAACAACTTAACTGACACAAAAATATTCCTGAGAGACATTCCTGTGCCTGGTGTAACTGGTATTTAGGGCTCATTGCAAAATTCCTTTAAAATACGACCATCCACCTAAGTTAATAGGTCACAATCTCACACAGGGCTCTAAGTTCCACCATGTTGTACATTACTACTATTATCAGTGCTAAATGTTAGTTGTATAACAGTAAAATAGTACTTGGCCGTTATATAACAATAAGATGTAACAACACAGAAGTTACATTTATCGTGTCCCAAAATCCTGCAGTCTATTAGAACACCAACAGTTCAAAACACAAAAGGGGTCTGACTCTAAAGCAATGTACTGGGAACAATGAAACAGTCTGTGTGATAGCTACAAGGGAGAAGGTGTATATTGCAAAGGTAAATAAAAATATGTTTTATGGGTGTTTATTGTCAAATAATTCCCTTCAGAGTAATTTACCCTTCAGCATCCTGATTCAAGCCTACAGAATAGATAGGAGAAAGAACTGCTAGTGACAGTAGACATACTACGTTATATTGATGTTAGAAAAAGTTAAGTAAATTTGTAGCTGTTGAAAAAACTAGGCACTAGTGCAGAACCCAAGGTGTTCTGAGAAACATGGAAAAATAAGAAGCATTTAGCTAGCGCTACAGTGACAAACTGGCACTGCTGAGGGAAACACAAATGAAAACCTGTCAGAAAAGTGCCCAAAGAATCCCTATCAAGCTTCAAGTATTCCAAAAGAATATGACAACTCAAAAGAGTTCAAAGAGCAGTGAAAATCAAGGAGGATCAGAATTAGAATTGCTAGTATGTTAAAATCCACCTGGTGCTATGTAGGAAAGTCATCAGAAATTACTCTTACTAAAGTGGCCTCATAACTGCAGCATGAAGCCCAGTTCTGAGCATTTAAGGGATGAAAAATTATTTGAGTCAAGTTTGCATATTTTTCCTTTTCTGTTCAGAAATATCCCATAACACAGTGGTATCTTACATGAGACAGAGATGACCAAAGACTCAATAACTGGTTACTTGCTTTCTTTTCAAAGAGAAGTTTGCTGGTAGCAGCTGTCACAGCTACCTCCTATTGACACTTACTTGAGCCAGAGAGTCCTGTAAGTTGCATTAGCAGTATCAACTGGAGCTGAAATTTTCAAGGAAGGCAGAAAAAGGAACGAGAGTATGGATCTGAGCTGCAGAATCCTGTCAACATTTCTATGAATGTATTTATTATTAAATGAAAAAGCTGTTACTGTCATATTAAATCCTGATACACTCACAGAATCCAATTTTCAGCAGCAATTCTGATTTCAGGTTCTCCCTAGGCATCTTAATTCTGTCCTCTGCAGTGTGTATATTTTTTATAGGACAAGCACATGGTCTCAGGCACTGATCTGATGTAGACATCTGAAAAACAGGGTTTTTTTCAGACTGGGTTTGTTTAAATTCTAACAAAAATGTATGAGCACATGAGTAGTCACATTGACTTCAGATTGCCCATCTAATCAAATGTTTTGTTGTAACAGAAACTGTACTCAAATGGAAGTACTTAGACATCAAGGAAAATAGTTTATTGGGTAGTTTGTAAAGAAGGTATCATCCTCAACCATTTGTGAATGAAAGTGCAGCACACATGTTGAGTATTTCGTCTTTGATGTGTACAAGTAGGATAGGAGCAGATTTACACTTCCTAAGATTAGCACAATTAAAAGGAGCACTTCCTCACATAGTCTGGGCTGAGCACTTAGTTTCTAACCATGAGCTTCCATTTATATTTTGTTGTACACACTTTTTAATATTTGTGCAAATCTTAGCACATGAAAGCCTAGAATACTAACTACAAATTCCATAATTGATTGAGAACTTGAATTTATGTTATTATGGGATCATTACAGAATTCAGCTTAGTAGGCTGGAGAACACCAGCAGTGGATTCCTTAAACATGTTGGAAAGTGTCCCAAAACTACATTGACACAGGCAAATGCAATAGGAGCACTTGGTGTTGTTGAGTTCATTGTTAGTGTTTGAGTTCATAAAAAGTAATCTTATTTTGTAAGCCATATGCTGATGGTGCAAGTTAATGTATCACTGTATGACAAAAAAAAGTTGTGAGTATTAAGACAAATGTCTGCATACATGAACTAATATAAAGACATTTTTAAAACATATTAAATTAATTTGATACCCTTTTCTTCTGTGGCATCAGTTTATCAAATGGATTATGCTATACCATGGAGCATAGAAATAGCATGATATACCCAGAGGTGAATAAGTTTTCACTCTCTATGAATTTTTGCTAGTGTCAATCATGTACAATCTTGCCTTGGTTTTTTTATCAGCTGGTTTGGGGTTTTTTTTATGAGATTGCTGTATCAGTTTTATGGTTAGCTAAATGTTGATTAGTTCTTTCACTGCTTTGTTTTGACACGTTGAAATCTGTCTGTAAATCTGACATTTGTAAATTCACATTTCATTGATAAACTACTGGCAGGACATAGAAATTTGCTGCTATACTAATTATATCACCTCTAATTCTGATAAGGAAAGCACAGGAGCAACTCATCTTGAAACCCCAGTGTTCCTGAATTAATTTAATGCCATCTACTTTCTGCAGCTGTAAAGGACGATAATAAAGGTATTATCTTTCTTCTATACACAGGGCATTTTTTCCCCATTTATGTGCTCAGCTATAGGTGTCAATCAATTTCAGTCACACTTCTCTAATATTATTCTATGGGAAAAGACTGGATAAATCCAAGCAGAGATTTCTACACACTTATCTAAATAAACTTACAGAAAAAAAAAAATCATTAAAACATGTACATGTAAATTAAAATTTAAGAGGGTGAATTCCTTAGCAAATCTACATCTACTGAGTTGCACTAAACTGAAGGCTTCATATACTGACTGTCTTGGTTTCTAAAGTATCTACTTTTAATAAATTAATTATATTAAATATGTTTCCCTTCCACTAATAAAATACTTGGATGCTTCAATATATAAAACTGTTTCCTGAATATATGTTTGTTGCAGAGTCATTTGTTTATCTGTGCAGAGCAATTCAGCTATTGAATTTCTCATGCTCAGCATACTGGGTACATTTATCAAATTGCAGAAAGACATCTCCTGCTATTCTTGAGAGTAACATAATAATAGCAGCAGCCACAATACAGATTACAGGACTGTAGTTGAAAAGTTCCCTCCTGTTTCATTACTGTGGGCTGTTGTCACGGTTTAACCCCAGACTAATAAACTGGATTCTGTAATGATCACCTAATAACATAAATTAAAGTTTTCAGCTCTTCATGTGTTCCCGCACGTTGATAAAGATGAACTCCCAGGCAAGTGTTTAAACTCGTCAATCTAACAGACATCAGGCTGAATATTTTCATTAGCCACAACCACTGGCTCTTTTGAAAATGAATGGACCTTGCTTCCTTAACAACCTTCCCCTCACTGCTTGCATGGTATATGCAGCCATATTCCAGCCATAGTATAGGTAACTAACCAGAGGTGGCACAGCTATAATGCAGGCATACTCAGGAGCACTATGAACAATTTGTACTACTTTCAGCTGTTTCCATGCTGTCAGTGCAGCTGTAATTATGTCAGGTGCTCTGAGTACTTCCCACACATCTGCAAGAGAGACGAAAAGATGAAACTTCACAAAGAAGCAATTTAGTGAGAGCACTTCACTCTCACTTGTTAGCACAAGTTGCTCAAGAGCTACAAAAGATTGGTATATTAGTCAGTATGACAGCACTTTACCCTGCTACAAAGACACACATAAAATTTAAGTATTTGGTTTCATTGGTTTACATTTTTTTCTCAGCTAGGGTGTTTTATGGACACTTCACTGGACATTGAAGTTTAAATCAATGTGATCACAATGAAGTTCCTTCTGCTTTCAAAGTATTAGACTATAGATAAAACTGATTTAGTCAGCCCATACCTGTTCTTTGGAAATAATTGACTTTTTTGTTGTTTGAGAGAACAAAGAGGAGAAAGATGCTGTTAAAACTTGTCTGTAGTGAAAAAACAAATGGAGTTTTCACTTACAGTGCATTGCCTTAACTTTGCTCAACATCTTGTTCATAAGAAAACTGAAAATGCCAGCCGCAAGAAACAATATTTTTCAACTACATGCTCCTGTTCTTTTAACAATGTATGAGGGTCAGGAAGTACAAATGAACCAAAAGGAATACCCTGTTTCAACTTCTTTTTTCATCCTTTTACCACCAAAGACAAAACTTTCTGTAAGTTTTGAAAATAAATCCCAGGAAAGTCTCCCATACCTTCCACTAAGGAAAAGGACCTAGTTAGCTTTCACCTAACAGTAAACTCTCTCTCAAAGTGCTTATACATGAGAAGAAGCATCAATAACTTTACCAGGAAAAGAAAGGCATAGAGATGTGTTTGTTTATATTCCTGCAAGTTAGTGACAGATCAGGAGCAAATCTTTTACTTTCCGTTATAAGGTATTAACCATCTAAAATGATAACTTCCAGATAACAGAGAATTTCAGAAGATCTCTCTCACTATGCCTCACTTTCTCTACAGCAGTTCTTATTCTGCAGGCAAATAAAAAGGGCTGGTATTGTACAAATGCTCCCTGGACACTTAATCCTACTTACTGCTAATCATTATCATCACATCACAAAATTATTTTTCTTGGTCCTACCCTTAGACCTTCCATTTTATATTCCAGTTACAGTCTGATTTAAGAAAAGTGTATTTTGACTGTTGTCACCAAGTTAGAAGATTACCTTTATATGCTACTATAGATAAAAAGGTGACCGTTGAACTGTTCTCAGGACAGGTAGTTATTTAGCTGGGAGACATGTTTCTAAGAGCTTACATTTCTGATCTAATTTCTTGTCCTCCCTCTCTTCAGTTTATTAGAGCCCACAGGTACTTTTTATTAGGCTAGGAGGCTTCAACAGCAAGGATTTTGCTTTTAGTTTCTTCTAAGGACCACTTCTCTGATTGTATTGTCTGTAAATGGCTTGTCATCCCAGTTCCATATGTATAAGATATAGCAGTTACTAATGAAATATTTTTCTGTACAGTTAGATGCTCTGGAGTCATCACTGGCAATTTAATAGGAACTAAATACCTACAGCATGTGGGTTATTTTATATCTTTTGGTTCTGCAAACACAATATAGGGAATACCTCACACTGTGAATGGATGTGGTTGAAGTTTAGGGTTTGATTTTGCTTCTTACCATTAAACAATATATAATCTGTTTAACCACGTCACAATAAGGAACTTTGCTAGAACAGGCAATATCAAGCTTATCTGAAATGAGAAGAGGTCATTTCAGCTGCTTCCAGTCTGTTCCTCAGTTATGCATTGCAACCAGCACTGTGTTTAATGCTTGATCCCCATGAGAAAAATTCTGGGAGCAAAAGACTGTGGAATATCAAGCTTTTTGTTCAAATGCCTAAAACTGGTCCAAATTGCACATACTCAACTTGGCTTTGAGAGGTTTCGAGAAAAAATATATATATAATGACTGACTTAGTTATTTTATCATCAAAGGAGACAACAACTGGCAATTACAAAACTGTTTTTGTATCTAAGCAGTGACTAGACCTTGCTCACCAAAAAAGTCCCAGAAGATTCTCAACAGAGATGAAAGATCTGTAATATTTCATGGGATTATAGCTCTGCTTATAGTCCTGACACAGTAGGAAGTTTCTGAGCAGCTCAGACTCTTGCCAGATGCCAGTTACTTCACCTTGGCTTGAGATCATTGAATGTTATACGTCTAAAAGTGAAGAATGTAATGTAAGATATTCATGTAGATGTCCTTGTCAGTAAATGGAAGTAAAAAGACAAGCTCCAGTGGGTAGTTAATCCCATTTCCCTTAGATGTCCAGTTTAGGATAAAAGGAACTGTTCTTTGGAGGTTCTGCTTTCTTTCCAAAATCTACCAAGAAACTCTAAATCACAAGCTCAGATTGAACACCTCTTTTTCAAGATTGATGAAGATAGGTGACATAAATCACTACTAGTATTTACAACATAGAGAACTGGATTTAATACCTGTAGTCAACTCTCTTTTTTCCTTATAGTATTCTCTCAAGTCCCATTCTGACTGAGAATCAGTAACTCAGAGGTGAATTGTTATTAAAATGGAAATGGTCAGATATTTTGAACAGCAAGGCAGTGTAGTAGCTATCATGTCTTCCCTTTTCTCTCCTCTCTCCTCTCCTCTCTCCTCTCCTCTCCTCTCTCCTCTCTCTTCTCTCCTCTCTCTTCTCTCCTCTCTCTTCTCTCTTCTCTTTTTTGTCTTCTCTTCCCTTCCCTTCCCTTCTCCACCAGCTCCTCCTCATATAATTTCTTTCAGTCATTTTCTGTTTCTAATGTAAAGTTTAATGTCAACAGTGCAAAAAGACCTCTGAGTAGTTTAATTTCTTTTTTAATTTGACTACTTATAACATGTAAATTTAAGTATCTAGCACTGAAAATCTTCAAGAACAGAGCTATCTTTTTCTAGACTTTTAGAAAAGAGTGCCCTGATTCTTGCTTTTGAGAATAGAAAGTTATTCATACAATCACCAACAAGTTTTTAAATATACACTTAAGTAATCTGAACATGACAGGAAATCATAATTATTAAGATTTTAAATTAAAAAATATTTTATACATTGTCACAAAAGGGAGTGGTTTTGACTGCTTAAAGAATCACCATCACAGTTATTGGCAAAAGTGATTTAATAGGAATTTATAAAAGCATGATTTCACAGAAGTCAATGGCAAGGTTCAGTCTATTACTTAATACATGAGTGAAATGTACAAAGAAAAGTTAAAATCAAACTAGAATGATTTATACAGAGAATGAAAACACAAAAGGGTAAGAGAGAAATATACAAAGAAAAATCAATTTAGAATTGATTTTTCATGTTTTGCACAGAAATTGGCGATGTAAAAGGTGGGGAAGACCCTCCTGTTGAGTCATGAGGTTAAGAGAAGACCCCCTTGCTTTCTAAACTCCTGTTGGAGCTTAGGTGCAGCTGAATCCTGTCATGGTTTAACCCCAGCCAGCAACTAGGCACCATGCAGCTGCTCACTCACTTCCTCCCCCTCACAGTAGGATGGGGGAGAAAAGCGGGAAAACAAGTAAAACTCATGGGTTGAGACAAGAACAGTTTAATAGAACAGAAAAGAAGAAATTA
Source organism: Pandion haliaetus (assembly GCA_013401275.1). Taxonomy (NCBI): domain Eukaryota; kingdom Metazoa; phylum Chordata; class Aves; order Accipitriformes; family Pandionidae; genus Pandion; species Pandion haliaetus. Next base: position 14,951 of record VYZV01026420.1, on the reverse strand, counting down.
ATAATGATAATGACAACACTAATAAAATGGCAACAGTAATAATAGAAGGATTGGAATATACAAGTGATGCACAATGCAATTGCTCACCAGCTGCTGATTGACGCCCAGTTAGGCCCTGAGCAGCGATCACCCCCACCCCCACTCCCCCCAGTTTATATACTAAACATGATGTCACATTGTATGGAATACCCTGTTGGCCAGTTTGGGTCAGCTGTCCTGTCTGTGTCCTCTCCCAGCTTCTTGTGCCCATCCAGCCTTCTTGCTGGCTGGGCATCAGAAGCTGAAAACTCCTTGACTTTAGTCTAAACATTACTTAGCAACAACTGAAAACATCAGTGTTATCAACATTCTTCTGATACCTAGCTCAAAACATAGCACTATACCAGCCACTAGGAAGACAATTAACTCTATCCCAGCTGAAACCAGGACAATCCATTCCTAGTCTTAGACTTGGTCAACAGTTTATGTCTAAAGGATGTTTATATGTCTATATGTGAAACAGCAATCTGAGGTTCATTCACAGTTTGAAATGAATCATAAGATTTAGAAAAGGCAATACTTTTACTGTACTTGCTATAGGACACTCGAATTAATTCACACACACATGCACACAGACACTAAGATATATCTACAAAGCAAAGCAAAAGTAGGTATACCTGTTAAAAATTCCCCTGGAGTTAAGTGAAAATATTCAGGTCAAATGCCTCAGCATTATTCTCAATGTGCGAAGGGTTGAGCCTCAAGGAATGAAGGGTATAGACCAGGCTCCGTTGTCAGCTCTCAGCAACGGTCCTCCAATTTTCACAAATTGGAGACTTTGAGAGCTCTGAGAGGTGTCCAACTCAGAGGGATGTGTTGGTTGCAGCCCACTGTGGTCCAGGAGAGCTCAAAGGGTCTCACTTAGTACTCTTGTTTATAGGTTCGTGAGATGATTGGCTTTAGTCATCAGCAAATTACCAGGATTCCAGTAGCACTGGTACTGTTTCACATGGGTTATGATTCAGATAAGGAAGACTCCAAAGCTGTCAGAGAATGACTTAAGATTCAGATATGGGATGCTCCAATGCTGTCAGGAGAGGACTGAGATATATCCCAAGGTTGTCAGGAAATGACTAAATATTCCTACTCCTTTGGTCAGTGCAGAGCTCTGCCTTAGCCACGCAAGAGTTCCTGGTACGGTCAAGGGATGCTTAACTGCCCAACTCATTATACAAATGCTAAGGCCTAGCAGGAATTCCTGAAATGGTGGGGGGAACGCACCACCACATGCATACATATGGTTGGATAGATCCTTGGCTGGATTTTATGCTCAACTACATACACAACTGGGGATATTCAGTCTCTATGAAAAAGAGATGTTAATGTAGAATGAGGAAAGGCAATCTCTCATCCAAGTAAAATTACAGAAAGTACATATATCTTTTGGCAAACAGATAATCTGCTAGAAATATCTGTTCCTGGCTTATGATGGTTGCAACCCACCTAGCCAACCTACCACAAAGACCATGACAGATGGTAGGAAAAATAGCTTGAAGGGAGGGCATTTGGCAAACTTTTTGCCAGAACAGAAACTGCTAGGTAAAACCAGGAGGCAAAAAGAGAAGTCGCTCCACCCTACATGTGAATGGAATTGGGTATTTTTATATTTTTTCCAAACCACTGTCAGTCATAAAAGGACTCTGTAGCGAGTATGACAAGGAGAGAACTAACACACAGGCAATGAGTCTGGGTGTATGCTTTGTCATATTTGTATCTTGGCCAAAAGAAGTATAAATCTGTTTTTTGAGAGTGTTGGTACTCAAACATTGACCTCATCTTCTTCTGTTTAAGCCTCATTCAAAAGCATATATTCCCACTCAAGTTATGTGAGCAGACCAGAAGGGATGGCACTGACCAGCTACAGATGCTGGAAGTTGCAGCAAAAGGTGACATGAGAAGAAGCTATCAAGAACACCTGATAACCCCAGCACCTGCACAAGCACACAGTCTCATAGCATGCAGGGCAACCAACTGAGCATGGCAGGCTCTTTGAGTAGCAATATCTTATTCCTTCCTCATCATAGTATTTTGCTGCAATCATCACTACCACCACCATCATCATCATAATTTTATGCAGTTTATGTTCTATATTGCTGTGAACATGTCTAAATATGAATATCTTCTTGACATTGATGTGATAAAAAACTGCAAAGAAACATGAAGATCAGGTATTTTTCTCTTCTAATTCTGAACACCATTCCACATAAGTCAACATCCTCCCAAAGCCTGAAAAAGTGAGTGGGCTTAACAGTAGATTTGGAAACTGAGCCCACGTCTCTCCTTGAGAAAAAATGGGCCACCAGCAGCCTCAAAGAAGACTGTCTAATAGTTGGAATTCATTAATAAACATGTCATATAGAAGCTGATTTGGGGATTCAAAGACCACTGAATAATGCCTGTTTTTATGACTTGCAGGATATTTCAATATGCGGCATTGTCGTGGTTTCGGTTTCAGCTCAGTCGGTAACAAAGCACCATGAAGCCGCTCACTCACCCCCC
>VYZV01026420.1:0-12068 GCA_013401275.1 Pandion haliaetus | reverse complement strand
GGCTTTCCCATGGAGTCACGGCCATCTTGGGGGGCTTCCACTCCCCCACTCACCCCCATGGGCTGCAGGGGGACAGCCTGCTGTCTCACCACGGGCTGCAGGGCCATCAGCCTCCTCAGGCACCGCCTCCTCCCCCTCCTTCTTCACTGATCTCAGTATCGGCAGAGGGGTTCCTCTCACATTCCAATTCCCCACACTGCTGGTTCCCCTTCTTAAATCTGTTCTCCCAGAGGCGCTACCACCGTCACTCCCTGTCTGGGCCAGAGGCAGGTCCAACTTTCTGGAGCCGGGGGAGCTTCTAGCAGCTTCTTAAAGGAGCCACCTCCGCAGCCCCCTACCCCACGACCAAAGAAAACCGCGCCACACAAACCCATAACAGGCATAAAGAAACACAATTACACATGAAACTGATAGCTGCTTCACATACATCACATCAATACCAACTGCCTATGAGAAAATAACTTCTCCGCAGGAGGACTGCTGAAGTAAAACCATGTTTTATGAGCCTATGTGGAACAATATAACAAAAAATTCATTTGATTCTCAGCCACTTAGTAAGAAAGAGAAAGTACTTTGAGAAAAAAAAGAGAAAGTCATCCCTTGGCCTCATCTTTTCAAAGGTGTCATGTATTTTACATGGCAACTTCTGAACACCCAGATTTGGTCTCTGAAGACTTTGTTGTCAGAGGTGCTCACTTGCAGTTCTTTCAAAACAGTCAAAAGTTAATCCGAATTACAACCTTTGTAAAAGTCAGGCCTACCTTTTAGAACATGGGAAATGAAGGGCATGGGCCATTGTTGAATGTCTACCAAATAAGAACAATTCAAAAGAATATACTGAAATGCAACCTGACTCTTTCTGGCAAGCCAGCTCTAAAAATAATTTCTGAAGTGTCATAAGAAGAAACAGTCCAAGAATTTTTACTGACAAAAGCTTTTAGTAGAACTACACTCCACAAGATGCAACCTACCCTACGGCGTTACCTTCTCTGACCTTACCACAAGCGGATTTTTGAGGGGTTGGGGGTGGTTGTATCCTTAGGTTTTTTCTTTGGCCAGATAGAAAGGCTTCTACTGCATTGTAAAGATTTATCTGGAGTATTCGTAACAGTAGAAATTACATGTAAACGCCTGAAAGGTGGACACACTGTCCACATCAGCTGCTCACATCACTGCTAGCTGAGCTTCAAATTAGTCATGCTGTGTAGGTAAGTCTACTCTCTGCATAAATCTGTTCCTGTTGCTTTCCAACTTCATGTGCTGTCATTTGACAGCCTAATGTTGTTCCTTGAGTACCATTTAATTCAGGCTGGTTTGAAAGTCAGCAATGTGGTGGGTGAAGCAGAGCCAGCAAGCTAGGAGAAACCAAATAAGCCGTAAGAAGATATTTTAGTACATTATTTAAATATATTCAGCATTCATAGAAATGTCACATTATTCCATGAGAAATTTCTATAGTGATGTGAAAGAGAAAAAACATTATTTTAACTATACATATATGTAATTCAGATCCTATGAGGATAAACTTCAGGAAATGAACCTGAATATGTTTGTAAAAGGGCAATATGATCCCATATTTTCTTTTCTTTACCTAATATCTAAGAGCCTATAAAATATGTAACAATAACAGTGATGGAGGGGGTTATCTGTCTGTCTGCAAAGTAGCCTTTATACTTATAGGAAAAGAAAGTACTTATCACTACATGCAGTGTCAGCCAATATTTTACAGAGGGCTTCCCTGATGGATTGTGCTGCTTTTATAAGATAAATCTTTCTGAGTGCACTTTGTCTGCTAATAGATGGTTTATAAATACATACTATCTGCATACTTCAGTAGCAGTATACATTGTTTTGTTAACATAATTTTTAAGTATCCATCCCACTCCAAATCAAAATACAAATATATACAGTCAGGTTTTTTTCTCCTTAGATTCTTTGTTTTGTAAAGACAATGAAAAAACCAAAGTCTTATTCATAAATAAAAATATGCCATTAAATGGATTTATAGATATGATCACTTGATCCTAACTATATTTATGACATCACGTAAAAAACTTCATAGAGGTAAATCCAATCGTATAAAATGAATTTATCCTTTCTTTTAGTTCATTTTATTTTTAACCTCAGGTTTCAGCTGAGAAAGATTCTGTACAAGCAAAGATCGTGATATTGTCTATACTGTCTCTCAAGTATATATTTGCCTTTTTAACAGAAGTAACTTCTTCTCAGTCTTGCTCTTTGCAGGTTCACCAGTAAGAAAATGAAATGCAGTCAATGAGTATTCCCTATCCTTAATTATAAAAATATAAGTCCTTAACAAACAACACAAGGAGACTGACTATTCCTCCTTTCAACCAGCCTAGTTCTTAAGAGCCTGTGATTCATATCAGCCTTCCTAATTCTATTCCTATTCATTGACCCAAGGGGCTTTTCACCCATGTTGTTGTCATTTAGATTCCTGGCTCATAAGATCAGGGCTGGCTTTTATTTTATGTTACAGCATCAGTAAACAGAATGAAACCTTACTTATCTTGGTAATATTGAAATAGATGTACTATAAAGCAGTAAAAAATGTTTAAATTTGTAATAAATATATATATTCATTAATCAATACATACTATTAAATGTGTTTATGGACAGGTTAATTTGATCCAAAGCATATTTATTTAACAATTTAACATTGGAAATTTCACAGGTAAATGTAAAGAATACTACATTTATATATATTTATATCTTTCTACCATTCTAGCAAAACATCTTTTTAAATACCAGTGATGTTGAAATCTACATATTCCACTAAAATAAATAGGGCACCACTGAAGAAGCTCTTAACCTCAGCTTCATTTCCTTTTATATGATGTCAGCTGTTTGAAACACTCAATGAAAATTCCTTATCTATTTAACTAAATAGCCAATTCAAGACAAAACTGTTCCTCTAACTTCTTTCTCTCAAACATATTTTATGGCTTCAGCATAGCTAAGTATAGCTAGATAAATTAAAGAAAAAAAAATATTACTATTGTGTCTCTGGTTACTACAGTATCTTTTTCTCTAATTAAAACTTTGTTCTGAAGCTTAAGCAAAACAGAACTGAACATTCACTTGCTAGAAAGAATGCAACTTTAAATAATTCAAAATTCCTCAAGATCAAGGATCTTAACTTCCATATCACACAACAGAAAGATTTTTCCTTTTTAGCTTACAGGTACATTGCACGGTTCTACTCCTGACAGAAAGCAAGAACCTCATTACCTTTGACTTCATACCTTGAACTTCAGTCACTCTTCATAGTAGAGAAGCTTTCCTGAATCAAGACTGTACTATAAGCTAGCATACTTGAATTGAAAGAAAAGCAAACTGTTTTAAAATGGGTTAAGCATCTGGCTAGAATCTGGGTCTGTAAACTGCATCCCAAAGCCACAGAACTAAATGGCACGTTACTTTGATTTAAACGGCCTTTGATCCAGACCAGTATAACTACATTAAATCAAATATTCTATACTATTTCATTCAATTTCTTTAGATCAGAAAGATTACAAATGGGGGATGATCTTTCAATATAGTGAATATTTCTTCAAAGTGACTCAAAGACACAGAAATATTTAACAAAAACTTTTATAGAGGGGAAAATTTACTATTTCTGTAGATGCAGCAATCATCGTCAAATCCATGACCTGGGTGTTATCAACATCTCCTCAGGATTCTGCTCCCCAAAGCCAGTTTGAGTCCAAACTCAAAATAACCTGTCATTTTCTCTGCCATTGTTTTATACATATAAATTCCCCTCCCCCAGAAAAGGAAGTTGTTCTTTACTTTTTCCTGCTACATTCTTGCCTGCAGACTGTGTCTTCAGGAATGCTTGCCATCTGACCAGATTATTTTGATATCAATCTACCTTAGACTTGATGGAATTTCCCAATGGAGCCTGTGATCTTTATCTTTCTGTGAAGCCAGAATGGGTGATGCTGGATCTCTGTGTGCCAGATGATAAAACAGTTGTCTGGGTCATGTCATATTAGAAACAGGGACTGGAAAGGAAGCTGGCAGCTGGAATGGGAGGACAGAATTGACCAATTTTATTGATAAAGATATTGGCCAAGGGTGACTGTGTTAGAAAAAGATGTCTTTTTACATTTAGGTAGAAGCTAATCAAACATTTTTCTTTCTAAATCACAGGAATTTTTAAAATGCTTAACTTGTAAGTAATGTGTTGTAGTTTGCAATATGAGGGGAAAGCTACATCCTCTTAAAATTAAAGTGGAAAGCAGAGTTTTTGGTAGGATGGGAAACTGTGGCACATTCCAGCTTCCTTGCACACAGTACCTGGAGTCCAGACAGAGGAGATAAAACATGTGATACTCTGTCACCTAAACTGGGAAAAAGCACAGCTTTATACATTTTAGCAAGTGTCTATGTTGTCTTGGTAAGCCAGCTATCATCTGGCAGGTAACAAAATCTGTAGTCTCTTTGCAGTTTGTTGCTAATTCTGCAACAGTCACAGAGAATCAAGCCCCCTCTTAAATGAAAAAATGAAATCATACTGACAACTGCCAACGTGCAACTGTCTGAATTGTGAATAGGCAAGGTAGGTTCAACAGGGAAAATGTCAGCTCATGAAGAAAGCCGCCTTCTATACTGATAGGCCCCTCTGGTTTCTCTTAATTTTCATCTCCCTGAGTTACCTGGGAGAGAAAAAATGTTTTTTAAATGTTTTAAATCTGTCATAATTTAGTATTCTTCACCAAACAAATAATAACCTGATATAAAAGTTCAAGCACACTAAACAGTTGAACATCTGTTGTGTGATGAGCTTTGCACCTTTAATTAGCTCATTTGCTTGAAAAACAGAAGCTATGCTTAGCATGTTAACAGTGTACTTCTTAATTTCTATAAAACAGTGTAGGACTTCTGTCCTCTGATTAAGTAAATGGACGCTCAAGAATGCAGGAGAGAAGGCAAATCCTTTGCAGAGTGAGTGGAAACATAATACTGTATTGAACAAAAAATTTTCTGAAAAAGACCTTTTCCAGTACAGGACTTGACATTCACGTAATGAAACTGTGGTTCTAAAGTTTGCATGACCTCTATATTCCAAAAACCTGTTGAGCCTACATAACCTCAGAGGATGCTTTTCAAAATTGTGCAACAGGACACACATCTTCTTCTGACCATAGCTGATCATCAATTTGCAGATAGTATTTCCCAGGTTTTTTCATACCACAACAAAGAAGGAAACAGAAAATCTCCTGCTACCTACATACAGGAGGTTTGTTTGAAAGGAAACTTTCACTGAAAGTATCAGGGTTGCCTGGATTCATTGCCTGTACCTTCACTTTGAACCCAGATCTTCAGAACATGCTTATTCTTTCACAGGAATGTACCCTAGCCACAAAACAAGTAATAAGACATGGAAGCTGTCTAAACAGCAAGGGTCCTCAGGAAATTCTGTCTTTCTGAATTTTTTTTTCTACTTGTGTCCGTTTCTTTCAGTCTAGTCCTGGCAAATGTCTCAGGAGGTTGTGTCTTGGGGAACCATATCTGGTTATAAACATGGGAAATACCCCACAGCTTTTCATACAATTCCCAATTATTCCACAATTTCTGCACATTTAGTCATTCAGCCTCTAAACAAAAATGTGTAATGAATATCAAATTTCTATGAAAATAGAAGCAAAATAGTTTATAGGTGGGGACACCTTGCAGAAATTGTTTATTATATGCAATATTAGAGAATCAGGTAATGTTAACATTTAAATTCACTCATCCTGATATTCCTCTTCAAAGTTTTTACAGATACCTGCTTGAGAACAGGAAATGCTAATGCATTAATACCCTGAACAAATGTAATAGAAATCTTAATTTCAGAATTAGTGGCTTGCTGAATTGTTTACTAAAAACTTTTTAGAGCAAGATTCTTGGAGAAAATATCTGGTGAAGATACAGTAGCAAAGACCCTTGCGCTTGTGTTTAGAGCACCCAGGAGTCAATAAACAGCATTAATAAGCAACACAATCTTGTGACAAGCAATTCATAAACAGAAGAAAAAGCCTAAATTTAGTAAATACATGATTAAAAACATGCTGCACCACCCTTACATAGTGTTGGAGTGCCTGCCTCATTCTTGAGGCCAAGCTGGTTATCATTCACAAGTGGCAAACAATTGCAAGGTACAGACATCGTATAGACTCCTTAATTGTATAGATTAGACTCCTTAGATTATTTACCTCATCAAAGACAGGGAAGGTTCCTGATTTATAGGCTAATATTATCATATAACAAAAAGTTCATTTGCTCAATCATTTTGCAACCATTTCTCATGGGGCAGATTATCTGCAGTTTTTTTCACAATTTACCATGTCAACACATACTAATCAAGAACATGAAAGAACCCAGTCTAGCACCTACTGCACTTAATTTGGCAATCTAACTTAAACATAAACTCACTGGAAATTTAGATTCCTGGGAAAAAAGTCTGGATATTACCCTTTGTTTCAAAGACAATCATATATGTACTCTCTCAGTCAACAGTGACAGGTACATATCCCTGAAGAGAAGGAGAGGTGGCTCTGCTCTGTTCAGCCTGGACACTTTCCTGTCTCTTGCTTCCTCCTCTATATCCTTTTTCCCTTTTGGCCAAATAATGAATTATTATCAGGTCTTAAGAAAAGATCCAAAGCACTGAAGTTAGCTGCCTTGACCTTCCATTGTATGCAGGAGAATTTAGGCTTCTTCAGTTATGTGTTATGCACCCTGCCTAACACAACATGGTGGTAGTCACAGCACCCCTGCAGTGCAAGGCTCTGAGGTAGATGCCCTGCTCAGTCTGCCCCACCCCCAAAACCTTGCTTCCTGAAATAACCTGAAGAACTGTATTTTATTCCAAAGTCAGACTGTCAGGCAGCTAGAAACAGGAGAATCATCAGTCCTTTTTCCAGAGGGAAGAGAAACTTTGACTACATTTAGGATGGGGTAGAACAGAGAATCTAGTTTCTGGTCCTATTATTTTTGGGTAACGATAGTCTAATGTAGCTGCTTCTGTGCTCATGTGGCTAAGTAACACCATCACCACCCATTCCTTCGGGAAGTGCTTTTTTCTTAGATTATCCTCCACCATTTTCAGATACCTGCAAAACTGTTACTTTTCTGACCCTGTTTGGGCATAAACAGCAACAGCATCCCAACAAGCTTGGGGGTTTTTTTGAGCAGACAGTTTGGATCATGTGTGAGCAACTGATGCTAAATAAAGGGACTGTCCTGGTTAGCTCCTATAGTGCTATGTTTTTGAGCTAGGTATGAGAAGAATGTTGGTAACATATTGATGTTTTCAGTTGTGGCTAAGTAATGTTTAGTCTAAAGTCAAGGCTTTTCGGCTTCTGATGCCCAGCCAGCAAGAAGGCTGGAGGGGCACAAGAAGTTGGGAGAGGACACAGCCAGGACAGCTGACCCAAAGTGGCCAAAGGGGTATTCCATACCATGTGAAATATATGAACTAGGGGGGGATCACCGCTTGGGGATTAACGGAGCATCGGTCGGCGGGTGGTGAGCAATTGCATTGTGCATCACTTGTATATTCCAATCCTTTTATTATTACTGTTGTCATTTCATTTGTGTTCCATTGTCATTATTAGTTTTTTCTTTTCTGTTCTATTAAACTGTTCTTATCTCACCTCACAAGTTTTACTTCTTTTCCTGATTTTCTCCCCCATCCCACTGGGTGGGGTGGGAAGTGAGTGAGCGGCTGCACAGTGCTTAGTTGCTGGCTGAGGTTAAACCACGACAGGGACAGGCAAATTAAACTCACTTTTTTTTATACCTATTGGTGTATGTTGACCCATGTTTTTTAATTTGATCCCTCTTGAACCTGTTCAGAGCTTAAGCAATTATCCAACACTGATATTTCTTGTCTCACTTCAAGTCATGGCAATTTTCATGCAAGATACTGTAAACAGAATTTGTTAAATTTCCAGATTAATTCTCTATCCTTCACCATTTCACTGCAGTATTATACCTAAGTGATGTTCTACAGCATTTCCTGCTGTTTTAAGCACCATGGTCCTTTTGATAATACAGAATTAAGCTACTTGAAGAATGTCAAGCATTTTTATTTTCATTCAGATTTATGTGCTTCTAAGTACTCCTTTCCTCTTGTTTTTTTCTTTTCCTCTGAATACAATTCAACCCATTCAGTTTAAATTATTAAACTTAGTGCAATGTTTCTTAGAAACAAAAGAGAGGCTACCGGCATCCTTTTTGCTTGATCCTTTTTTGTTGTTTATTCTTCAGTCAATTAGCAATCTGCTAAGTCAACTAAAGTAAGATGGGTGATTTTGTACTTTGAAAAATATGCTATTTTTTTTAATGAAAGCAAAGCTGTCAAAAGCTTGTTCAAGATCTGATATTCTAACCAGATTGCAGACCCAGCAGTCATAACCTCCGTATTCTGGAAGAGCACATAAGTAGAGATTCAAATATGCTTTAGACAGTCAACAATCATCCATCAGTATGAGCCTTTGGTAATGAGGCCACAATAATAATTAAAAAACCAAAACCAAAAACAAAAACAAAACCATGAAAAACAAGACAGAAACTACATTGAGATTATTGATCACAAATGAAGCTTAAGATAAACTAAAACTACACAGTTTTAAATCAAATTTGGACCAAAACTTTGGTTTTGAATCTTTTTTCACTGCTGAGAAAACTGTGGTTAATATTATTTGCAGCAGATTGCTTAAATATGAAAAGAAAGCCTGTTTGTTGAGGATTTTTTTTGACTTTTTAGTGAGGGTTTCACTAACACTTCATAAGAATGGGAGCTCTTGGATGTTTATTCTTAGTGCAATTCTAAATCATTATTTCCATTAAGATATGAGTAAAGGCAGACTGATTTCTAGCTTACTCAAATAACAAATGTATTTAGTCTAGCTACGATTTACTACCATTATTCCTTTTTAAACTTAAAAATATCAGAGGCACATGTGTCTAAGAATATATATGATTCTTTTTAAGGTGACCTGAAGAAAGGACTAGAATTAGGGAAGGGGAAGCCTAGGAGTAAGAGAATAAACATGATATTAGTCTCAAAAAACCATTTTCATATATACTACCCTGGCAAAATAGAAGATACTTCTGGTTTCTGAAGAAAAAAAGAAGACATTGACAAGGGCACTGGGAAACTTCCATGCACAAAGATCTTGCACAGAAAGACAGAAGTCTTAACTTCATGTGTTTCAAAATGGACTTTCCTTCATAATTCAACTATTGATTGTGTACAGCAGTAATTCTGCTCCATGAAATGATGCCTCTAAACACATTGAAAGCAAAGTAGAAAATATACTTCTCTGTAACTAAGAAATACTTCACCAGTGAAATTCACAACATGCTCAAGAATAAGTGAATAGGTGCATAATAATGCTGTGGAAATATGTGGGGAGAGGTTTTTCTGGGTTTGGTTTGGCTTTTCTAGTTTTATCCAACAGCTTGGGGCTAAAGAGTATCACTGGGAGGTTCTATTTCAGACCCAGCTCTAATTGAGAGTTTTGAACCCTCTCTTTAAGAGCAAGACCTTCTCTACTAAACTGTCCTACTTCATATAATTAAATGGCCATCCCACCTCCACTGTGCTTTTTCTTATTCTTAGGCTTAGTCACTGTAATTTGCTATCTCATCTGCAATGGCTATATAACCCTTTTTGTCAAATTTTCAACAGCTTCAGCTGATAATACTTTACATTTGCACATATATATCACCAGATGGTTAAGAAATTTTTAAAGACCTCAGTACAAATCACTGTCATACGAAAACCAGAAGGGAACTGAGGAAGAATACTTGGGAAATCTTGTCTGAGAACTAAGTACCCTATTACCTGTAGGTAAAATGCCACTTCTTCCTTTAGAAAAAAGTCAGGACCTTCATAGTAAAAGCAAACAAAATTTCCTCTTAAAGAAGAGAATTTTTGTAAAGTGATAATTTTAAAAAGCTACTTTTTATTGTCAGTCCTCATGGCTATTTATATATCTGTATTAAAATACATTGGCACAGCAAGTAAAATTTTCATAGAAGAATGCACAAGTGTTCTTATAAAACTTTTGGTGTCCCTTCACCCAGAAATCTCTGCATTAGATCTGATGAAAAGTTTTTCTGTGCTAAAGACCCAAATTAAAATTTCATTGACAACCATTCTACTTTAGAAAATGAAATTACTAGTTGAAATAAAAGTACAGCTGTCCTGCACAACCTGGAATTGAAGGTTCAGAAACTATACGATTCATATTTAACCCAAGTATTTTCTGTTGCTATTTGCTAGACTTCTTCCAGTAAATGAGATTTAAAGGCTTTTCTTTCAAAATGTTGTTAGAAACTCTACACAAAGCAAAAGGGAAACTTCTGAGAACTATGTAATGCTGAAATCTGACTCCACCCTTTTAGTATCACTGCTTAGATACTTCATGATACTCAAACAAAATAAGTGGATCATTTTGCTTAGGGTCTTTGCAAAGGGTACCATGCAGGAAAAATTGCATGTTGTTTTTAATTGGAGAAAGAAATAGTGAAGTAGAAGCCCACAAAAGAATCTGAAAAACCATGTAGTTTCTTTGAATACCAGCTTTTGTAAATTATAATCCTTCCCATGCCCAGAGTAATATAAATTCAAATCTTGTTCAGTCTATTCTCCCATTATAACCAAATTTGATGTAGAGGAAACTTCAGGTCACATTATAGGTGAAGTTAAAAAAAAAAAGTTAGTTTTTTTCAAGTCATTATAAGATTGCAGAGGTTATTCAGCACTGTTCCACTCTGTATTTCATCCTCCAAAGAAAATTGATTTGCAACGAAAACCTTGCACTGTGACTTCAGCCTGAGTGAGAAAGTAAGTGAGAAGGAGTGCCAAAGAAACCCAGCTATATAGACTTACTAAAAGCAGATTTGGAGAACATATCACATGGTGATAAGGAATGAAATGTCTGTGCAAGAGGGAAATTTCACTGGTATGTTCTCAAAAGGACATTTAATGTGCTTTACAAACAGCATGTCAACACCAGATTTCTCAGTGTGAGGAACAAAACAGAGAAGATTCAGTGATCTTGGGAAAATGGGGCCATCTCTGGAATAAGGCTTTTATCTCTTTTATCAGATTTTATAAAAGACTAAGTCATGGTTTCTAGAGTCTGACAGTTCCTACAAGATGTAATGAAATAAAAATGAATGTATTCTTCTTTAGCTGTAAAATTTGTAAATTAAAGTATTGACAGTAGTCTCCCCTCTTACTGATGTAGTTAGTGAATATATCCTTGGGTCAAAGGTGTTACTTGCATGTAAAAATAGTAAAACCAAGAGAGGAACCAGGCCTATACATTAAGCTAAATTATTTGGTAGCATTTGTAACTGTAAACAGAACAAGTTCTGTATGAATTTCTATGTTATGCTTCACGTTTACAATTATTCTCTCTCTCTTGCCTGATTTTAGTAAAACCACCAGTGCTACTGCATATTTTCTTTTAGAAAAGGCAGCAACAAAATCCCTCTCTGCCCAGCTGTCTACTTTCATAAAATGCATAGGAATTCCATGAGAATCAGAGAGTCAAACTTAGTTGAAACTGGCTGTTGGGGTCAAAAGGATTTTAAGCAAGGAGAGAAATGGAGTACGTGCTGTACAACAGCATAGGCTTCATTTCTCTGTATTTTTGTGTGCTCTTCTAGAAAATTGGCTGCCTATTGCTAGCTTTTCACCTTGACTGAGCTTACTGTCCTCTTGTAATACTCTACAGTGACCAATCTGAAACTCAGTTCAGAAACAAGCCCCAATTCCTGATAAATTTGCACAACATAATCACCAGCTTTTAATCAACTCAAATGCTATGCAAAAGGCATTTTTCTTATCACTAGACTCTGCCTCTTGCTTTCCTCCAGAGAGCTTTCAAATTGTGATCGAAATACTGATTTAAAAAGAGAAAAAAAAAATTAGCACAGCATAAGCTTCACTTCAGAATACTTCTATTTAGTAAGCTGGTCTCTGTATTTGTGTGTGTGTTTGCATGTAGTTTGCACAGCTGTCTCCTACTGGGGTG
>VYZV01026419.1:0-108351 GCA_013401275.1 Pandion haliaetus | reverse complement strand
CCCCTTCATACTGGCGAGATGCTGGGGAGGCAGCGGTGCGTTTGCTTGTGCGGAGCACACCGCCTGCAAGCGGTTGCCTTGGCAGAAAGGTGCAGCTTTCTGATGTTCTTTTGTCTGATAACTAATTCAAGTTAATGCGATCTTTATGTAAAGCTAACAGCGGATAATTGTCTATTTTCTCGCCAACAATCTCCATCACAATCACTTATCTGGAAACCTGCGGTTGTATTAATCGTTATATTCCCCGAGATAAGCGTCTCTCGAATTATCAGTAAACACTGGAGGGAAATTAAACAAACTCCAGAGCCACTTAAGTTTCCTCGGCAGCTTATAACCCCCTTCTCTGGGGGGGGACACACCCCCCCAACCACCCCAACCTGGGACAAGATGAAGGGGGGTGGTGCGTGTGAAACAGCGGAGAAGGGCCTGAACTTTTGGATAATTTTGAAGAACCGAGTCCTGCTCAACGTGCCTCCACCTTCGAGGTGCCCGAGCTGCGGGGAGAGACGTGCACCTTACGCCCTGCTCGTTGGGGGGGGGTCGGGCTTTAGCAGCCCCTCGCACCTTGTTGGCAGTTCTTGTAAATCATGTAATTAAGTGTATTAGTCGCTGCAGGGGAAAGACGAGCAGCTAGGAGAGAATACACCGAGAGATGAAGCAGAAGTCGCGTGGCTTTAGGTCTGCTATACGAGGAGGAGAGGGTTCTGCTTCCTTCTGAGAATCACCGTATTAGCACAATTATTGGCAGTATTTATACTAGAGAGTGATCTGAACCCCAGGAGGGTAACAGAGTGTGCGAGAGAGCGAAACTACTGTGGGAATATATTTTACTGCTCAGATCCCATCAGTTCCGTTAGGTGTAAAGAAATTATAGCAAATTGTGCTGGAAACCCCTCCAGGGAAAACATACTTGTATGACAAAGATTTTGTCTTTTTGAGATGAAGTCAAAACATCGGTGCCAAGTGAAACTCATTTTAGGGACCGCTGCCGTGTGTGTGTTTACTGGAGTACCTGCGTGGGGAGGGAAGGGGGAAAGAAAAAAAAAAAGCGCCCCAACCATGACATTTGAGCTGGGAATGTGGGCCAGCCGAGAGTTTGCAGCCTCTCCCGGGAGCAGGAGGGATGCTCCATCCAGGCTCCCCTCGCTGCCCACCACCCGGCTGGGAATGCCGGCAGCCCGTCCGCCCTGTGCGGTGCTGGCTCACAGCTCTCTTCCTCCGCTCTTTGCATCTCTAGGAGGGTTTTCCACGTCGACAGCGCTTTTATGAACATTAACTAATTAATCCTGGCACTTGGTTACGGAGCAGGCACCAAGGAATTTCGAAAGTCGCCTCTGTGATGAGCTTTATTTAGTGTCGTCTTACAATTTTTAGGAAGCGAACTTTGATTCACAAAGGTTTCCAGTGGCACGGCTCCCATCTTAGCTGGGGGAAGGTGAGGTCTGGGATGGAAAAAACCCCACCAAACAACACCCCAACCCCCCCCCAACCCAAACCCACAACACAACCAAGCACAAACCAAACCAAATACCGCAACGAAACACACAAACCGCCTGTTACTAGTTCGTGTGTCAAGGCAGCGTATTTCCAAACACGATCAGTTTCTTAGAAAAAAAAAAGAAATGAAAAAAAAAAAATCCTTGAACTGCTTCAGTTCTCGAACTATTTCTCTTGCGCTAAAAGTTCCCAGGGTAGCTTTTTCTTATGGCATTTGAGAATCATCCCACTTCATCTCTCACCTGAATCTTGTCATCTGTGCCATCTTGAAGTGATCTGTGAACAATGCTGGTCCCTTGGACAGCCCAAGCTGGTCAATCAGGCAGAACAGACTATGCAAATGGAATGGAAAGGCGAAGCGATGGAGAACAGTGGCCCCCATTGTCTTGGGCATTTCAAAGCGAAGCCCAGCTGCAGCAGGCGTTGCTGCCTCGGACCCTTGGTTGCTACTCTAATGTCATCATTGCAAAACATCACATTTTGAAAACTCTACAGTCTGAATGCATGAGCAGCCCTCCGCAAAGATTTCGCTTTGCCGTGACATCTTCCGAAGTCACCAAAAAAAAAAAAAAAAAAGGGAAAAAAAGGGAAAAAAACCCCAACCCAACAACTGGGGACTGGGATCCCAGCCACATTGCCCGCTCACACCCCTCAGCCCCTTTCCCCGCGCTCCTAAGAACTGCGGAGCAGCTGACGCTAAACGCCTTTTGCAACCTTTTGGTGAACGCCTCGCCTTTCTTGCTGTTTTTAGAGTCGAATCGGATGATGATTTAAGTTGCCTTGAACTTATTTTCTGTCGGGTCTCTCTCAGGCACTCTAATGAGCTAACGCCGAGGAAACGTCGCTGTGAGCAGGCAGGAAGTATTTATTCACAATCGCTTCCAAAAGTTCAGATACTCGGGGCTTTGAGTCAGGCAGTGTCTTTGCGAGTGCTCAAACCGGCAGATAAGCTGGGTATTTACGGCTCCATTAGGAGTTTTTTTGAATACTCGGTTTCTTAACATACTCATGCGGTTGCCACTCCTAAATATCACTGCCAGCCCTGCTCCAGCTCCGCTTCCCAGCACTGGTCCCAAAGTTAGCCCCGCCATGAGAAACGAACTTTCACTGCAGTCAAGCTGAGGGCTGTCGGATGATTAATGTGCATTGTCCAGGGACTCAACCATTGCCCGTGTTTCACTTACCGTTCCTTTTCATTTTCTTTTGTCTGTAGGTGACATTTGTGATCACCATGTGGTGAGCAGAGGAAACTCCCCTCTCCTCCACCCTCATGTCAGGAGCCTGCGCTCAAGGAGCAAAGGTCTGTGCCACTGGTATCTTAAAATGCTGGGGGTTACCTTTCCCTCCTCCCCATCCCTTATCTCGCAGGGATCAGTGAATCCAAAGCTGCTTCTGCTACAACAGCCTTACCACAGCGAGCCTACAGAGATGGATAATGCCATAGCCAGCCTCAGACGCTGCCTAGTTCATAGATGGAGCGGTCGCACATTTTTGTGGTCACCCTTTAGTGCGGACTGTGTTTAGCGTTCATGCAGGAACAGAGAAGAAAGTTTCATCGGACTAAGAGAGCTGAGCTAAGAAACTCTTAATTACATTCCTTGCAGGACCAAGAATAATTCAGTGCTTCTTTCCCACTCCTTAAAGTGGCTCTCTCCCTTTTGCTTGGGTAATGCATTCTGTAATACTGTCCCGTAAGTGACAAAGGAAGCAAAGGATGGTATTATTTAAAACAAGATAGTTATCCACTGTGATTTGATTAGCTTCCTAAATTTAAGTTTGCCCCTTTCAGAATGCAGTGTGTCAGTGAGAAGGAAAAAATGAGATTAGCAAACAAAAAGCAAAGAGGGATTGAAGTGAACGGGGCAAGTAAATTACTGCATAGGTGCCATTTCATCTTCTGGCTGGAAGTTTCTTTCCCCTCACCAGAGAGAGTTTTCCAAGGACAAGTACTGGGTTAAAAGAAAACCAGTTTTCAACTACATCGGCCTCTTGGTCAAATGAGTAACAGCAGGAACTCAGACTGCTAACTGCTTCATACAGATGTTTCGACAGAGATGATACGCACTGTAAGCACCCTTCCCTGCCAGGTATTTGTCAACAGATGTCTCCAAGCCGCTTTCCCCTGTCAGCTGACCACCTTAAAACCTTACCTACTAGACAATGTCTATGCCCTAGGAGGTCTTGGGCATGCTTCAGGTACCCTCCGGGCCCCTCACTTGCTAACTTGCTTGCAGAAACCCAGAGGAAAAGCAGCGTTGTGCGGGCAATGCCTACGCAGAGGGCAACAGCAATGCACGCGGCCACGGGCCAAATGCCCCGTTGCTGTAAGAGGGTGCATCTCCATCGGGATCTCTGCTAAAGGACTTCCAGAAGGAGCTTGTGAAAGAGGAGGATGCAGCGGGTTTCGAAGAGGAAGAGCAACACCGTGGAGGTGTTGCCGTGGGGTTCCGCAGAGGCAGGGGGTCCCTCCCCTCTGCGGACACCGCAGCTCCCACTCGATGGTGGGGTGGATGATGTCCTCAGGGCCCAGGCCACGGCCGGGGGACAGGGGCCCGCAAGGTCATCCCACCGCCCTCGGCCCGGCCATGCCCCTCTCCCCCAGCAGCCCTAGTCCTGACCCACGTTGCCCGCCGGACCTCCCCCCTCCTCCGCAGCCCGCCAGCCTCACGCCCCAGGGCTGAGAGCCCAGAGCTGGGTTAGCCAGCCCGCGCTCAGGCTGTCCCTCCACAGCACCCGACAAGTTCCCATCACCCCGGGTTAATGGTCTCGGCTCTGCCAGGAGGGAAACGGCCCCAGATCTGCCCCTTGGGCAGGGCGCCGCCATAACCAGGGACAAGCTCCTTTACCCGCGGCCCCAAGTCCCCCTAATCCTCCCTTGAGGAGCTGAACTTTGCTTTTCTCTCACGGCTGGAACTTCTGCCCCTTCCCCCTACCAGCCCCAGCCCTGGTACGTTGAGGCACAGTTATCTCTGCTCGCGCACTGACTGTATTTTTCATGTTTATTATCATCCAAGCCAGCGTAGTGCCATCTGGCACATGCACGCACGGGGGGGGAAGGAAACCATATATTCAGCAAATGCAGCATACAGGGTTTAGGTTTTGTTTTGTCTTGTTGTTCTTATTCTTCCAGTTTCTGTTTAGAATTATGCAGAAGGGATAGCTGAGCAATTCACCCTCGTGAAAAACGATCAACCCCATCCCAGTTCGGAAATTAAAAATTACAGGAGAGCGGTGACACCAGGAGGGGACAAGAACACCCCTTCTGCTGAAATACAGTTTCTTCTTTTCCTCCTTCTGTGTTTCATTTCACCTCGTGCTCGGATAAGGAACAGAATTACTTCAAAATGTTTACATTAACTCTTTTTACCCAGGATTTATTCTGGTCTTTCAAATCGTTATTTTACTGTAAGACATGTAGTTTAAGCAAGCGATACGTAACAAACCGCATTCCTCCAAAGCACTGCAAGTCACCCTGCAGCCCTTGAAACCTTTACTATTTTTCACCTATTTTAAATAAAAATGGATGTAAAAATACATGTGCAGAGCAGATGTAAAAAACACATGTAGTATTTTCAGTGAAAGCTAGCACCTATCGCATTGCCACCGTAATTCAAAGGTAGTTTTGTAACAGAGTTGTATAATCAAAGCGTTTTTCTTCCCTGATAATTCATGCACTGTAAGATTATCAGTGGAGTTGCCCGTGGAAAAGGTACTACACAATGTATTGTGTTACTTGGTTCATTTTCTTTCAATTTTTACTTTAATTTTGTCTAATTACTGTATTGTGATCTAAGTCAGCAATCTTAAGTTAACTATCAACTTAACTTTTGAAGAAACCCTACAAATGCATGATAACGATGAAATTTAAATTACTTTTGGTTATTGTGTAACATCTACACCACAGAAAAGCAAACCTCCAGGTATTTTCATTCCGTTTGCATATATAGCATTGTGTTTTTCCCGTTTCATTTTTCAGAATTCTCTGCCATGTCCAAACTATAAAAATGCTATTAAATAAAACCTGTTTGGGGTAGATTGGTTTGTTTTGTTTTGTTTTGTTTTGTTTTGTTTTTCCTAGATTGAAATGAAAATGTGAAAGAAAGTAGTTCTTGGGACTGAATTGTCAGCTACTCAGGTTTCTTCAGAAAAGCAACTTGGTTTACAGGTACAGATGCAGAGTGGTAAAGCTGTTCTCCGATCCTGCTAAAACAGAGAAAGACATTTCAGTGCAGTTGATGCAGCAGCTGTGTATTGAGCTAGATTCTGGTCTCACAGCTGTTTAAAATCCAATACATCCTTTGCTCAAGCCCGGATCCAAGGCGAAGTGATGTCACTGTCATGACTTCAAGTGGGCTGTGGATCAAGGCCTTTCACACCGCTATGTCTCATGCCACTAGGCTGAGAAAGGCTATTTTTACTACAGCTTTCTTTTCCTGTGAAATCAGATTAATTTGGAATGAATTAGAAATGCTTGAACAGAGATGCTTGCGGTTGCTTTTTATGACAACACTTTTCATTTTAAATATTTCTTACAACTACAATTTGATAGCAAAATAAAAATTTGCACTTTCCAGTATATTCCCGCTCATCTTTGGTTTTGGGGTGAATCGCACTTTACTTTTACATGTATGTGTTCGTTGCCTTATTTCTGGCAACAGAGCATTGCAATTTTTATGTAAATAACAAGCGAAAAGAGAATCTATTGTAAAATACAATGTATGACAAATTCATTGAAGCAAGCAAAATAATTTAAATAATGGTTATTCAATAAATGTCAGGAAAGCAATCCCACACCTTCGCTGATCGAGGCTGCTATGTAACTTGGAAGAACGCGATTAAGGGAGACTTTTTATGCAGGAATATGTGGAGCCTGTTCCAGTTGTTAAGCACATAATTAGAAATTCAGCAAGTCTTACCAAAGAGGGTCATAAACAACAACAATTAAAAACTCAAATCTCTCTCCGCTTTGTATGGCAACTAGTTTGGGAAAAAAAAGCGTGTGGTTTTTTTTTGGTGATGACTCAGATTAGCTCCAATTAAACTTAGCTTTAACTCTGAGAGCTGCAAAGCTAAGCAAGCAGAACTTTGCCGCTTACTGTTAGAGGTTGTTTTACTTACAAAATGGTAGAATTGCTTTTAAGCATCTCCAACAAAAGAGGTATAAAAGAGAAATCAAAGTGGAAGAAACAGTCAGAATGCTACAAGTATAATGCAAAATCCTTACGTGTTGGTAAGGATTAATAGGTAACAAAGCAAACCTGAATCTACCCATCGCTTTTCTTCATCCTGTATGCACCTAACAAGTTGAATTAGAACAAAACCTTGTCATAAATGACCTTAGTTTTCAGAGTTTACAGTATTTCCATAAATACTATTAATTCAAAGATCCAGAATCAATGTAGTTCGGTTAAATGATGTATAATCAGTAAAATTTTAGCAGTGATCAGACAGCAGCAGAATGATACTTCCATACGTTGAAACTATCTTGTGCCACTCATGTGAACTGAAATGGCAGAACAGACTTGCCTCATTAAACTGTGTCTGGGAAGACAATATGTGGGGAAAGGAACCCCATCATAATTAAGCGTCCCATCTAGATTATCATATTAGTGTTAGGTCATTATAAATGGGGGGTAAGTGAAGCAATGTTTCTTTTCAGCTTTGAAAATTTTAAGGAATTTAAATGCTTGAAAACGTTTTCCAGCTCACCTACTTTCAACGTCAAGTTTAGCCCCTGATTTCCCTATTTATTCCTCTAACTCTCCTGAAGTGGCCTTCAAAATGCGTAAGCGTGGATTTATTGTAAACTTCGCTGCTGCAGCTTCACTGTGGTTGTTCTGATCATTTCAGGACAAATGTGACAGTTGAAACTAATGACTGAACATCTATTGTGTTAGTGCTGTTTTCTGGTTATCTAGTTATTATTTATTTCCTGCTTGTTCTATTGTTTCTTGCCTTACGAAGACTCCTGTTTGCTCTGATAAAATTCCTTATAACATGGCTGCAACACCAAGGGTTGGGTAAAAGGGGTCCTCTGAACGATAACACAAAGAGCATATAAAGAATCCATCACAGCAGTCAGTAGTATAATGCAATTTATTTTCACTAGACATCCTCTTCACTACTGGATTAGTCACTTCTCTAATGAGCAAATGACCCATAACTCACAGGAGTGGGAACTTAATGTGCAGGTCTCGCCTTTACCAGTACAGATGAACTGCAGCGCGCTCACCATTATGCAATCACTTAATATTTATGGCTCCTTCCCATCTTTCTTGGGCATTCCATACGCCGTGGGAGTTTCAGGTGGGTGAAAAATGCAGGACCCGATGGCAAAACAGATACTGGGCTTTATATTTTTTATTGTTCCAGGAAACATTAATAAAAGATGCCTCTCGCATCTAGATTCCACCAGGAGCCCATAAGCAGACAATGAGCTGGTTTTAAAAAGCGATCTTTGTACCTGCTAATACATTCAAGATGCTATTTTCTACCACTATGCGCTAGGCATCTTTCGAATTTATTGTCCAGATCTCACTTTAGCATGACTTTAAGTTTAAAGAGAATTTATCAGGTCATTCACTGTATGAATGCAGCTTGTCTCCCTGTGCTAGGAAAAGTTGACACTGTGAAATCTAAAAAATTCTGAGTTTGTCAGTAAAAGGAGCGTTTACAGTTTCAGTGGAATCAAAGAACTTGTGAGATCTTGGTTTTAACTGTGATATTTTTTTTCCCGTTCCTTGATTTCACATATTGATCATATGTATTTACAGAGCACAGAAATTTGGGTCTATGATTAGTAATTATGAATAACTCAGAGTTCAGAACCAATTCAACCAAAAGTATAAAATATTCAAAATTTTGAAGTTGGTGGATCACCCTGTCTGACCAGGGAAGCAGAAATGGAAGCAGAATTACATTCTGTACCTCATTTGGTTAAGAATGATGACAAGATTTCCATACCCAACATTATTTTTAACATTTTAACGTAAATTCTAGGACTCATTTTGTACACTTAATCCAGAAATAGTTTCCTAGACCCAAGGTAACTTTTAGCTTTGATGATAGGGCTGAATGTCTTCTGCTGAAATCCCCAAGACAAGTTTATCTCCAACTTTATACCCAGCAGATCGCAGAAAATTTATCTGCCTGACACAATAAAACCTATGGTAATTAGAAGGATTCTAAGCCTTTATAAATATTCTAAGCCTTTACTTACTTACACACAAGGCCAGAAAACAAAATTGTTTCTGTTTTCTCAAATCCTAAATAAGACCCTGGACCAAATCCCACTGAAGTCAACGGTACTCTTTCCGATTGACTACCGTAGATCTGACATCAGGACGTACCTGCAATTCTCTTCGGTTGTTCTGCATCAGCGAGGGTTTTGTGCAAAACCTCGGATAAAATATTGCCAACCACTCTCAGGATAGAATTAGCTGAGCAGTAAAATGGAACGATCGGCCCGCTGCTGTGTTATGTATTACATTGTACTGATGTAGCAAGTACTATAGGTGTTAGGTCTATGAATACCTCTGATCTTTCCTGAATTAATTCCTCTTTCAAATCAAAGGTCTGTGGTCAGACTGGAGTATACTTTAGAAACCTGTTTTATCTGGAGAATTTTCAGGGATAAAAAATCCACCACAGCCTCTGTAGACAATTTCAGTGGTTAGTTGCCATCACCATTAACCATTTAGGCCTTTTTTTAGTCAAAATTTGTCTAGCTTGATCTCCCAGGTGCGGTATAACGTGTTCCTTTGTCTGCTAGGCTGAAGAGTCCTCTACAGCCATCCTCCTGCCCCCATATAGATACTTACGTGATCAAGTCACCCCTTAACCTAGGCTTTAATATGATTTATCTAGACTGAGTACCTTCCCTTTCTTCTACGTACACCATCAATAACGCTTTCCAGTCTTTCAACCAGCCACTTGCTCTCCTCTGAAATATTTCCAACATCCTCTAGGTTTATAGCAAGGCGTTCTCAAGCAGCTATGCAGAATTAAGACTATTTTAAACCTGGAGTAGTGGCTTGTGTTAAGTTCTTAGAATTATATTAGTCATAAAGGCATTAGAAAGAAATAGCAACAGCTGTAAAAAAAGGTGACATATCAGCTGGTACTTCAGGGTTGGAGCTTTAGGAAGAGGGCCTTAACGGGAAAATAAAAGGTATTTGTGCCTTCAGCACTTACAAACGTCAGCCTTTTCATTTCTGTTTCTAAACATAGGTGTAGGAGCCTGACAAGAGGTCCCGTTTCATAATCGAGAAAACTCCTCCTTTTATTTATTTCTACATGTGGTGTGACATCCTAAAATTTTCCATGTTGCTTTGGGTGAGGGCACCATTCTTCATCTTGCTCTTGGAAGGTTGCCTAATATTTGTGTCCAGACTTAAGGTCACTGCAGAAACACGGTCAGAGGACTGATGCTGTGCAAAGCGACGATCCCAGTAAAGTTAATAAAGCACTTTCCTTGGGGGCAAAAGTAACACATTACACTTTACCGTAATTGCATTTTCTTTGGAAAATTGTGTTGTTATAATTCATACCTGCTATGAGATCTCCAGCGCAATTGCTTCATGAAAATGTTGCTATATGATGTAAAGAGGCTTATAAAACTTATCTTAGGTATTTCAGCCAGTAATTGACAGTTGGTAGACCGGTCTATGACACAGATATTTCATGCAATGAGCATTGCATGAAATTTGCATTTCATTGCATGAAATTGGCGTTTCTCACCCAATCACGCTGGT
Source organism: Pandion haliaetus (assembly GCA_013401275.1). NCBI lineage: Eukaryota > Metazoa > Chordata > Aves > Accipitriformes > Pandionidae > Pandion > Pandion haliaetus. The sequence continues at coordinate 98,101 of VYZV01026419.1, read as the reverse complement.
GTTTTATGAAGTTGTTCTAACAAAAAAAAAAAAAAATCCTGTCAAATTTGGATGAGTGAAGTATTCTACTTTTCTCTGTTTTGCTGAAATATGTCCTACCAGCAAAGCAAGGAATACCCCTGTAAAACTGTGTATCTGTTCAAACAAACAAACAAGCAGTCCAATGTTATTTAACCAAAAATGCTCAATTGCTTAGTGGTCTTGTGGTCGAGTTTTTCTTCTAGGCTTTTCTGTCAGGCTTTTTACTTCTGCTTTTGTTGGTTTTGTTCATGCTTTCCGTCAGTCACTGTTTTTCACACTCCTCCCGTTTTTCTCTCTCCTCTGTTGCCTTCTGCCTTACCAAGTCGGTGCAGGATGAGTAGAAGCACGGGCTCCTCTGACCGCCACGGTTTTGGAACACGGGGGGTTTTGCGCCCTAGATAGAGGTAAGGTAGGGAATGGCTGAGATCAGGGCTATGCTGTTTGTTCAGAGAATTAAAAATGAGACTACAAGGAGAAAGAAGGCAGGACTGAAAATAAATCCTGATGCAAGGGAGTTTAAGAAAACTCTCTCTGTTGTGCAACTCTACAGTCAGTGTCGGAGGGAGGACTATGTGCGGTCGGTCCCCCCAAGCCCTGGTCCTGTCAAGGTAATTTCTCCCATTTTACAGCTTCAACACCGCACCAAAATTGTGACAGGGCTTCGTACGTCGGTTCAGTGCACAGCCATTTCACCTTCCCTCATCCCCCCTCACTCCTGCAAGATGAGTCTAGGGTGCAGCGAGAGCCACGAGTCAATCAAGGATGGTTCTGATTGTAAATGCCTGCAATGGTATAAATGACAGTGCCGAAGGAGATTATATTCAGAGCCACATACGTGCTGCAGAGGTCCCACCTCAAGATTAGCCTAAAATACCACCCAGATCTCTAGGTCCCTCCCAATTAACACAGCCAGGCAATCTTCCTGACACTGCAGAGGCAAAGACATATTTTTAGCTCAGTGCTGTGCTCTCTCCCCTGAACTCCCGGAGCCCCGCTGAGCCAATGGAGTCCCAATCAGTGGGCTAGCTCTGATGCTGCCCCTTCACAAAATTGCCTGTAAAGCCAGTTTATCGAAGGGATCTGTAATGAGCTCAGCAGCTTGGGGCTCTCAGTAAACTGCCGTGGTGAAGTGAGTTCATGGCTGAAATACCAGCCCTTTTATTCATCAGTAGCACATCAATTAGTAGTTTAACAGGCAGAGGAAAGATACAGTGAGTGTTCATTTAATATTAGGCTGATCATAGTCTGTATTTGTGCTAATTCTGGCAAGTTTTCCACCTTTTGGCACTTGAGGAGGGCTATTTTCTTAATTCCCCACGTTACAAAGAACCTGCCAGCCAAGTTAGTTGCAACGTATAGAATCAAAATGTAAAGATTAGTAAATAAGAAGTTAAAACAATTCTTCTTACAGATTGAGCAGTTCAGGGAGAAAGAAAAATGTCCTAAGGTCCTGTAGGATTCATATACGATTTGTGATACTGTTATACTTATGGTTCTGGTTTATTGCTCTCAGAGAGCATTAAGCATTAATGATTTGCATTATGCAGGAAACACTTGTGAGTTAATCAGTGCCTCAAGTTCTTCAGTGGTTCCACCCTTTCTTTCTTCCTGTCTTACAAAGAGCTGATTTTATTACTTAATTAGTTCCTCTGGTCAAGGACTATGGACCCAAGTGTTGTCAAAGTTAGCAGAAAGAAACATCTGTCCACTCAGCCGGAGTTCTCTCCCATCAGCAGGAGGGATGGACAAACAGTTGATGGCAAACAGTATGTTCACTAAATGACGGGCTATTATTATTTAACACACGGATTGGAACAATTTAGGGTTTTTTGCATTTTGTTGTTATTTATAAGTATTCAAGAAATCCTTGCTGGGAACATATTTCAGCCAATCGCGCATTGGATCTGTGCCTTCACTGCCATGCTTGCTGCTCTCCCAGAGTAACTCGTCCCCCAAGCCATACGGGGTTGTTTCTTGTCCATTACTGGTGAGTGGAACTAATAATAGAGGGGTGGAATTATGAATTAATTTCTGCTTTCTCACTGGGAAATTGAATCCCCTTTTCTTTGTAGGCAAACACAACCCTACCCAGCTCAAGCTCAATATGTGACATTGGAAGTTCAAGATTCCTGGGCCCTTGATTCCCTCAGAAAAAGAGAAGGTTTTTTTGAAAGTCAGCATATATAACGAGTATTTCAGTTTTTAAGTTTTTTCTGATGTGCTGTTCCTAGGACTCTATGATGTCAAGCCACAAGCTTAGGACACATTTAATATCCATTCTCATGCATTAGTATTGCAAAAAAGTCTTATTCTCAAATATTTCTTTGCTCTGTTCTCAGGTAGAAAAAGAACAAAACAGTTCAGAACTTTCTGCTATCCCTATTCTTTAATATACCTGTATAATCACTGCTTTTTCTGTTATCTTAAAATGTATTCTGGGGATCAACTTCAGTTCTCCTGACAACTGCTGCATGACAGAATGCCAACACCTTTTTCTGCTAAGTACCCCCTCGCCCCCCCCAGCAGTCTCTATTGTAGCCCATCAGTCAGTTTTATTGGGCTGTACAAGCATCGCTGTGTCTCTGCCACGTGCTGGGGCTCCCTAGAAATGCAGCTTGGTCTCTCCACCTCATTCACCTTTTAGTGGCTCAGATTTTCAACAAACACCGCTGTATTTCTCAATAGTCCCGCTTGTCTATGTTTTCTGAGACTAAAATAGTCCTCTCCAACAAGGCGATATTATATTCCATATTAATGATGTTTTCCTTTCATTTATTACATGCCTATTACTCTGATAGTTATGTATTTCGTGTTTTCTGAAGCTCCCCTCTCACAGTTGCTTCACCTGTCGGACCCATCCTTCAGCCCACATGTCTTGCTCCATGACACGTCTGTCGCCTGTGAAGTCAAAGCTTTTCTCTCTGTGCCTTCAAGGATCTGCATCACTTGGCTCCTGCCTTCTCCCTAACCTCCCGGCTAAGGCTGGCCAGAATGATTGTCACACAAGGGGTTTTTCATCAAAATACGTTCTTTTTTTGTGAAGATGGCTGAGTTATTGCCAGTGAGAACAAACCTGAATGTTATAACCTTGGAAACTGTTAGAATATAAAACTGTTGCCAATGGCCATGTCTGCTCCCACCCGTTGTCCCTGGTGTCTCCTTCCTCCTCTGCTCCCCAGCAGATGTCAGATCCAATACCCATTTTACCTTCTTTCTTCATAAACACCTATACTCAGTCTCCCAGACCAGCCTTTATACCAGGAATATTATTTCCACATGCACTAACTAGTTTACTCTGTGTTTTTTCCTAATTCTCCTCCATTTTAAGAAGAACAAGTAAGGAGGAACAGCTGAGGAAGCAGTCAATGCCTCACTGGTAGGACTCATCGTATGGCTTTCTTATTAGATCCATGGTCCCAATGCTCCTTTTCCCCTCCCATTCAGTCTTCATGCTGTTCTGGGGAAGGACCACATTGTGACTTCTTTGGGCTTTTTCTGGCACGTCTTTCACATTTTTGAGTCACTAAAATATTAATAAATGTTATCAATTATGTAGTATAAAGTATAAAATATAATAATATAAACACATGACAATGGCATCTACTAATGCAAGTAATTGTATGTGACACGTATATATAAGTCCTCCTGAATGGCATGCCCAGATCTTTGTTTGCTCCTCGGGCCTCTTGGGAGGGGTTCCGAGGGAATTCATGGTTATGAAAATGATGCCCACACAGTTTTGTCAGTTTTGCATAAATCCAGACCTACCAAGGCTTTGCTTGGTTCTTGGTAGGACCTTTGCTCCGTGGTGCTGTTCCTCACTGCACTTCCTCCCGAACTAAAACCATATATTAATATATTCACAAACTGAGTTCCACTGAGTCCAGTCTCCAGTTCACGGACAGGCAATAGGAAAAACTGCGTGGAATCCCTGGCCAGGGTAGGAAGAAGATGTTGAGGTGACCGCAGCAAAATTCACCCTATTTTGGAAGCACTTGTGCCTTGCACCCTCAGAAGCCTGATACTGGCTGCACTGTTGAGGTTGCCACAAACATTTGCCACCCACTGTGGGTCGCTCTACATTTTCTGATCTGGGAAAGACCCAGCTAGGTCCCTGCCAGTGCCTTCCCAACACAGTTCCAGCTGCGACCGCGAGGAGCAACTCCCCAAGGCTCTTCTGCTGTTGTATTGACAAGGGAACAAGAAGCAGCAACAAATTCAGGGAAACAACAGGATATGGGCTGCTAATAAAACTATATCCCCATATATGTCCAAGAAAAAAAATCTGTAAGTAATGGCCTTCATTAAAAAAATAGACTTGTGGTTGTTTTACTGGTGATAACCCTGCATCAGTGAGTCAAATGAGTGCAGGGATGAGGATCCTTTGCAGAGCCCTCAAGAACTGAAGTGTCGATGCCAGCCTGATGCCATAAAGGGTGCGCAGGGCCCAACCTAAGCCTGGCAGTCAGCTCCTTCTGACTTGTCTTTCTCAAAGGCTGCAACTGGTATTCAAAAGTTGCATTCATGCACAAGCTGGTGAGCATCCAGCAGATTCTAGAAGGCAGATGAAACATGGCTTCATTTTATAGTTTATTCATTATTTTAGAGGGGCCTTTAAATAGCATGTGATACACCAGAAGAAAACCTGTTGCTATTCCTGAGATTTCTGTGGTTTAAAGATGAATGGGATAGTCCTTTGGCCCAGCACACTAGGTCTTACTGTGAAACTGCCTCTGGGCAAAACTGAGGGGATAAGTGGTCTTGTCATCTGAGACGCACTACATCCATGAGCCTGAATTATATACAGGAGAAATAAAGACCATTCTGCTTTCCTGAGTGTTTGTGAAAAATCAGCAGAAAAGGAGAGTTTAGATTTTAAATTAATCTAAATATTTAAAAACTAAGTTTAGATAAAAATTTGATTTCTGCTTTCCTCAGTTGTTGCTCCTGGAGTCTTCCCATTATGTTTTCGATTTCTGCTCAGCAGTCTGGTCTTCAGGGCTGTATAACTTTAAAGTTTAGAGGAAATGTATTAGCCAGCAGCCCCACCTTAGCGACTGTTTGTACTTTTTTTCTGGTATGTTGTCTTGTAAATATGACCAGGTCTAATAATCTGCATTACAGCTTGCAAAACTCCATTAACATGCGAGAGTCTGCATAGGTGGAGAATTTGATTCCTGGTTATTTAAGAAATTTTTATATTCTTTCTAGGCCTTTCTAGGGTCTTTGGTGTTATTGTACGAGTAGCATAGCACAATATTAGTAGGAGCTACATATTTAAGAACACTTCTTAGCAGCATTATAAAACACATCTTAAATTGTCAACACTTCTGAAATTATGATACCACTTACTTTGGTCTTGATACAGAGGGTGTTTCTCTTCCCTTCTGTATTTGTATAAACTTGTCAACACCTTATCCAGAATAGAAAAAACCACAATGCATCTTTCTTAGTTCGTAAGTAGGAACCCCCTCTCTTTATACAGCAATGAAGACGGGAAACTGTATAGTATAATGTTAATACAAATCGTATCATAGAATCTCACTTCAAGAAGATTTCAGTGAAAAAAAGTAAATCTGTCTTAAATATATTTGGTTAACTGAAGTAAAAAATACTTGACATCAGATCGTTATATATTAAGATAAGCAGCTACTACCTCATTTGGGCGTAGCCAGTGTTTCTTTACTCATCAGAGGTCCATTGGCAGTTTTCAGAACTCATATTACAATGGCAACCGTTCTGTGATGGCATCGTAGATACTGTGGGAGTACAGCACAAGTACTGGTGTGAATGCAATACCTGATGAAGTTCTTGAAGCCACCAAGTAATGGCAAGGGATATCTTTGTTGTAGACTGAGAAACAATCAGAGTTTAAACAACCGATCGCAGCGCTGCTCTCCAGTGACTGCCGCCTCGTGCTTTAGACAACATCCCGGGGTGTCCAAAGCTATTTTTTCCCTACTCCTCAGTAACTGCCCAAAACACTGGGTGCCTCACTGTTCAGCCTGAGCTCGTTAGGTGCCCAAAGTTAGCTTTCAAACACCTTTAGAAACCCTGAGTCTGGAAATTTTGGTGACTAATCTCTTGCCTGAGATACTTTATGATCTAAATGCATTCAAAGGGATCTAAATGCCACCTAAGTCCTGGAAGAGGAATTCTCTTTCTCTGTCAAAAATAAACAAAAACGTTTTTGCCAGGACTGTCTACTCCTCAGTGAGAGCCTAATCGTGAAGCTGAAGTCCTTCACCTTCTCGTCTACTCTCTTGTTGGGAACCACGTAGCAGTACTCCTCTTCCAGCGTCAGCAAGATGGATGAAGAAAGTGCCCATAGAGGTGACCCAAGGATCTAATACTGGGTGGCTACCTTGTGGGTGCTATAGGTTCAGACCTTGTCAGGGCCTCTAATCCCTGTGGGAGCACTGCAGAAAAAGGGAGAGAGCACGCTTTAGAATCATAGAATCTTTTAGGTTGGAAAAGAGCTTTAAGATCATCGAGTCCAACCGTCAACCCAACACCACCATGCCCACTAAACCATGTCACCCCTGCCTCGGACTGAATGTTGTTTGAATCTGTTGTTTCATTTTTCGTTCGTGTGGGGTGAGCCGAAGGAGGCCTCCTCATCGTCTTTTGGGTACCACTCTACCAAAACCGACTGGGCACTGTTGAACTGAGCAGAGCGAGGTGGTTGCTGTGCGGTGCAGAGCTGGGCCCTGCTGCCTGCAGAAGTGCCGAGGAGCTCGGACAGACCTTTGCTTCTGCGGCAGCTCTGGGCAGCTGCCTTTGCAGCACACAGTCTTTGGAGGTCAGCTCTCTTCCCTCCGCTGAATTCACAAGGGTCTCACACAGCACCTAACCGGGTGCGTTCGTGACTTTTTTTCGATGCCGGGTGCATTCATGTCTCTTTTTTCAGTGCTGGGTACCTGCAATTGCAGTGCTCCACAGGAGGAGCTTGCCCCTTGCGTAGCTGCAGGACAATGTGGTGAGTTTTCTTTGGTGATGTTTCTGTTGTCGTTCTTCTTACGGTTGTGTTTATTTTCAGTTAGAAAATTAGCATGAAATAAAAGGCACAGGTACAGACACTATGTTTTACGCTACACCCACACCTTCTGGGGAGTGCACTGGGGAGAGACCTTGGGAACCTTGCATGATGTGGGGCTGGCTGGTGTCCCCCCCTGCCCTGGGATAACGCTGCCTGCAATAGCCTAATCCAGGTGTCTGCCCTGTGGCTCTGAGACATCACTTGTCACAGATTTGTGCGGACTTTTGGTATAAAGTGACTGAAATCATGAGGTGCTGGGTCAGAGCCTGCTGCAGAGGGGGTCTCTGTCATGATGCTGACAGTGTGTGCTGTGTGACGTGGGAGGGGGCATGATGGCATGTGGATGCCAGGTCGTGCAAGGACTTCTGGGAGAGTTTTACAGGATGACTCAAGACAAAACGAGCCACAGTCAGTGCATCCCACAGCCAAGGGGTTTATCTGTTGCGTGTCCTTCAGCAAACGGCCCTGTTGAGTGTGCTCGGATTTCCCTCCACAGGAAAACAAGTGACTTACTGGAGAAGGGATTTGGGTGTGAAATAGACTGTGTGCAGCAGAGATGTCAGGGTGACCATGTTCTGGGAGTAAAACTAGGCTACTAGTGTGGACACAGCCTTTGTTGCAGAGTTAAAGCCAGCTCCTGCCCTCCTGATACCCCTCCCATCTATCCCAACAAGCTGTCACCTGAGTTTGATGGTGCTTTCAACCCAGGCTGACAATCCTGCCACAGTGTTTGGGTAGCAGCACTAGCAGTCACTTTCCCTTCAGCTGGTGCTTAACCTGTTCTGCAATTAAAGAAGATGAGAGGGAGTACCATCGCCTGGGCAATGATGTTCTTCTAACACTTCATCACAATTTTCCCCTGCACTGCAGAAATGCAATGCGTTTTCCCAGAATTCGGTGGAAAAGAGTCACAGTCAAGCATACCAGAACTGAATGTGGTAAGGGATGTCAAAGATAACAGAAGGGCCTCTATAAGTATGTAGGTGACAAAAAGAAGGCTAAGGAAAATGTAAGCTCACTGCTGAAGGAGTTGGTGGACCTGGTTACGCAGGACACGAGGTACTGCATGTCTTCTTTGCCTCAGTCTTTACTAGCAAGACCAGCCTTCAGGAATCCCAGAGACCAAGGGGAAAGGTTGGAGCAAGAAAGAGGTACCCATGGTGGAAGACGATCAGGTCACAGAGTACTTAAACAAACTGGACATACGTAAGTCCGCGGGTGCTGATGGGATGCACCCGCCAGTGCTGAGGGAGCTGGCAGCTGACATTGTGAGGCCACCGTCAATGATCTTTGATCAATCATGGTGATTGGGAGAAGTGCCCAAAGACTGGAGAAAAGCAAATATCACTCTGATCTTCAAGAGGGGCAAGAAGGAGGACCCAGGGAACTACAGACTGGTCAACCTCACCTTGACCCCTTGGAAGGTGATGGAACCATCTTGGAAACCATTTCCAGGCACTTGAAGGGCGAGAAAATCATCAGGAGTAGTCAGCATTGCTTCACCAAAGAGAAGTCATACTTGACCAACCTGATAACCTTCTATGGTGAAATGACTGGCCTGAGATATCAGGGGAGAGCAGTGGATATTGTTTACCTGCACTTCAGTAAAGCTTTTGACACAGTTTCCCATAAAATCCACATAGAGAAGCAGTTGAATTATGGGCTGGATGAGTAGACAGTGAGGTGGATTGAAAACTGGCTGAATGGCTGGGCCCAGAGGGTGCTGGTCAGTCTCATGAAGTCTGGTTGGAGGCCAGTAACTAGCGGGGTAACCCAGGGGTCCAATCCTGTTTAACGTCTTCATTAATGATCTGGATGTTGGGGCATAGTGCACCCTCAGCAAATTTGCAGATAACACAAAACTGGTAAGAGTGGCTGATATGCCAGAGGGTTGTGCTGCCATCCAGATGGACTTTGACAAGCAGGAGAGATGAGCTGACAGGAACCTCATGAAGTTCAACAAGGGGAAGTGCAAAGTCCTGCATGTGGGGAGGAACAACCTCGGGCACCAGTACATGCTGGGGGCTGCCCAGTTGGAAAGCAGCTCCACAGAAAAGGACCTGGGGGTCCTGATGGGCACCAAGTTGAACTTGAGCCAGCAATGTGTCCTTGTCACACAGAAGGTTAATGGTACCTTGGGCTGCATTAGCCCAGTTCTGGGCTCCCCACTACAAGAGAGATGTGGACATACTGGAGGAACTCCAACGAAGGGCCATAAAGATGATTAAGGGACTGGAGCACCTTCCATATGAGCTAGCCAGCTACGCTGGCCTAGCGAGAGGAAGCTTTAAGAGAGCCATGGGCCATCAAGTGAGGGCAAATCTCACAGCCAAGGCAGGTTGATGTTTGTCACAACAACGACAAAGAACAGTGTTTTTGAGGCCTATTAGCCCGCGTTAATGTTTACAGTAACATGCTTTTTCATAAAGAAAGGGGTCAAATTAGGAGCATGGGCTACTGTATTTTCTTTCTTCAGCAGTTGGGGATCACAACATGCTCTTACCATGTAAATGAGGGGGTGAAATAACAGATCCTTTTACACTGGTTTTTTTGAGCAGTCAGGATTACAGCACAGATTGTGTTGTGAAACAAAGAATAGCTCTGCAGGAGCCATGACTCTTCCTATGAATCATTCTGTCCCCCCTCTCCCCTTCCCATGTACCCTTTCTTTTTGTAATTTTTCTTAAAGGTAAATATCTTCTAGATGGGAATGCCATACAAACTGAATGGCTGGACTTAAAAATGGCTAAAGTTGGCTGTTTACTAGCTACAATTTTATTTAATAAGTAGTGACTGATAATGGTTATTTGCCTTCCTACTTGGAGACAGCTTTAAACATAAGCATATGCATTGTCAAAATTATAAACATACCCTTCCCCTAAAGTGCCAAATAGAAATAAAAGTCATAATACACCTCGAATACCAGGAGAGAAATTGGGGTGGAGGGCCTGGAGAAGTGAGGTATATGTTTTTCTATGTAATGTTATGTTAACAACAGCTATGAGTGAAGAGAAATTACATATGAAGCCATGCTGACATTTACAGGAACTGTTGTGGAGAACCTGAACTACATAACAGAGAAAATAAGAGATTTGGAGTGAAAAGGTTACATCACATTTAGAAACTGAAGGAAACAAGTGTTGCGGTTCACGATAATACAGGTGGAGAACGGATTACAGGTGCATCTAAGGACTGCTTGGAGAGCATTAATGGACATTGTTTCCCTGTAACTTTCAATGGGCTATTCATCAAATACTCCCTGATGTGTATTTCGAAGTGAGTGCTTCTTTTTGTGCATCCAGAGTGCTCTGTTCATATTCCTAAGGGTTGGTTTTGCTCCCCGGAGCAAAGCAGGAGCAATCATGAGTCTGCCCTGACTTGCACTGACTGGAGTAGCCTTTTTGGTCTGAGCCTAACATCCAGTGATTTACAACATAAAGTAACGACAAAATCTTACTTTTCCTGACCCTCTATCCTGGGAACAGGGACACAGCAGCCAGATCAGCAGTATAGCACAGAAAGATAATTTTAAGCAAGAAAAACGCTATCTAGCTGCTGAAGCCTGCTCTGTCTCTCCTGCAGTGCTCAGTGGCTGGCCATGATCTGGCCCAAAGTACATTCACTTGCAGTAACACTGACAGACATTATGTGTCACATATCACTTCACAGTAATTTCCTGGATTCAGCAATTATTTCACTAATGTTTTGTCTTCAAAAGCGTCTAAGTGTCCAAATTTGATTTTTCATGCATATAAGTAGTCTTAAGAAGCTGTGGCACTTTTGCACAAAAGATGATGCTCCAGGAGCTCACTGCAGGATGAATATCTGCTATAAATATTGTTTCGGTGTTTGTGCTCATTAAAATGTGAAAAGGTAACATTTGAATGCACACATATATGCCAGGTATTTTTCTGGGAAAGTATTTTTTCAAATTATTCTTACTGACTTATTGAGATGCTGTTGACTTACCAATCAGCAACAAACAAGTGCAAATTCCTATGGAAAAGGAAAAGGAAAAAGGGAAACAAGGAAGGAGAGGAGAGGAGAGGTGAGGAGAAGAAAAGGAAAAGGAGAAGAAAAAGAAGAAAAAGAGATCTAACGCACAGAGGAGTGAATATAAGCCTTGAAACAGCTTAGGGACTGATCAAAGGAAAAACACAGAGTAGGAACGGCTTTATGTAGCAGATACAGTTGCAAACAAGACATTCAACTCATTAAAAGACATTTCTTAGTGCTTACGCTTCTAAAGTACCACCTCCAAAAGAAATCAAGATTTTCCTTTTAGTAAGTACATACCACATCAAGGCTGATCAATTTGTTAACGTGAACGTTGGAGGGAAGCGAGATTACAGCAATAAAGGTTCTGACATGTAAATTAAAGTAGTTGGGTTAGACTAAAAGAATACTGTAAAACGCCACGTGTGCGCAACTTCATAGACAAAATCCGTATGATTCCGGCTGGGCTTCGTGATCACATAATTAAAGACTGCAAGGGTGTGAGAACGGGTTTTGTGGCTGGTTTTGTGAACGCAGGTTTAACTGCACCCGCAGCCCCAGGGACCCCGTGTCCCCAGGCAGATGGGGACAGAAGTTATATAAATTTTAACTGTTTCACTAAGAAAATCCGGTGGGGGCTTTTGGACAGGAAGATTGCAGGATTTAGCCCAAATGTGAGGAATCTTTGCGTCCCTGGTGAATTATGATCCGCTTTATTGCAGTAGCACAAATAGTGCTAGACAAAAAAAAAAAAAGACAGCTCTTGTCTTGAAGAGTATGCACTCTTACTATTATTTTATTTGTATTCTTCCTCCTTAAAATTAGCCACTGCTTACAAAGTATCCACAATAAATCCAAACAGTGGGATGGAGACAGAGATTGACTGAGTGAAACCTGCCCTAAGTGTGCACCCAAGAGATCAGCAGAAATCAATTTGCCTTGCAGAGGTAGGTGGTTATACATAAAAGCTGAGAAAAATCACACTGGAAGCCACAGGAACACTTTCAAGTGGGAAAATTGGGGGTTGCCTACTGCATATGCCCTTGCTACCGGAGAGTGTGTGCATGTGTGTGCATGCATGTGAGTCACGGAGAGAGATACCGAGAGACAGAGGGTGNGGGGGGGGGAAGAAAAAGGGAGGAAAAAAAGAAATCACTAGAAACACGTGAATGCAAAAGTGCAATGGTTGTATTAAATTATTTTGAGCTTTTCGTGCAACTTACATAATTCTCAAGTAGAAGAAAATAAAGCCATAATTTATGCACAGTTCTCCCTAGCAAGTAAAAAAAAAAAAAAGAAGTTATTTTTACAACCCCCTATATTGATTGTATTTTTAGAACACTTTCTAAAATAAGTGGAGAATTCAATCCTACTCTCTGAGGCATGTCAATTTGTGCCCACATAGTCGATGGAAAGATTGAACCCTAAGTGCAGATCATGACATTCTGCTGTGATAAAAGCTGTTTCTGTTTGCTTTAACACTCATGCATAGTGGTAAATGCCACCTGTGACACATTGGGATACGTATAACTATATTGCATTCAGTGATTGCAATACACTGAAAGTTGTTTCTGAAAGTTATCCGACTCCCTCTACTTAGGTAACTTAATTTCCTTTAAGTGTTTTAAGATGGGAGAAGGCAGTCAAGCTATAGATACAAATAAATTTCACTTGCCAGGATTTTTATTCAGAACAGATACCAATCAACAAAAAATAATACATGTCTTAACAGAAAATCAATCTGTGGTCTACTTAGGCATGTGTTTGTTTCTAACCCTGTTCAGGAAAACCCTTGAACTCTTGCTTAGACCCTCCTTAACCATGCCTGTAGGCATTGCTTAATCAGCGCTATGGTAAATATCCATTCGCCCAGCCCCTGCCCACCGTATCTATTTATGCACGTAAGGCCATGTATATATTAATAATCAAGATCTGCGCAGAAAAATGTCCTTCAGCCTGCTCTTTTCACTGCCTCCCAGACACTGGCCTCTTCTTGTACCATCCAATGAACTTGTTTCTACTATTATTTAAGTCACTCTGGCTATGAAGGCAGAACCAGAAACTGCCAGAACCATCTAAATCAATGAAAATCTGTCGCTAAAGAAACCTGAACATGTCTCACAGCATTACCTCCCCAGAGATAAGGCCTATAAGATTGCAGTGCTGCCAGCGGGGTCTTTCTTTTTGTATGGTGTGAAAGCTCAGAGAGGGCAGCAGGACGGCAGACTGCCTTCCCGTGAAAACTTGTGCAACTTTTCCAACTGTCTCTTCATCCTCCAGGTGCCTCCTGCTTCAGAAAGCTGTTCACTGCCATGGACCTCCCGAGGAAGCCTGTGTACATGTTTTTGACATTGACTTTGCTGGCTACCACAGCTATTATTTATTAATCAGCTATTCGGGTGGGGAACCAGCTAGGAGCTGGCACGCCGAGGTCCTGGTCCACGCACGGAGCTCCTGGACACGGGCCCAGCCCATGTATTATGAATTACATGGCAGGAACAAATTCTTTTCTTCTCCAGCCGTGTTGGCTGTCCAGGTCCTTGTCCTCCGTAAGGATGAGACCTGTCAGGTTCCAACTCCAAAAATCCTTCCTGCTCCCTCCTCTGTGCTGCAACCCATGCTGGCCTAGTTTTGAAGCATGCCGGATAATGGATGTGAGCAGCTAAAATTTCCTTTCTGCGTAAGATAACGTGCCCTTTCTAATATTAATTTCTAAAGGACCCCAAGCTCTTTAGCAATTTAATAAATCCAGGTGGGCACGATAATAATAAATACGTGAAAATGGCTGTTTGTTAAAATTTTGCTGAGAAACTATTTTTGTCCTTGGGCAACAATTTGTTACTCTGCTTGCATGCCTCGGTGTGTTTCCTACCGAACTGGCTACATAGTTTTGAGACATAATAATACATACGCATGCATACATTATCTATATCTCTCTTGTTTGCTAAACCTGAAGTAATTTATGTAATTATACACATAATGTATTTTACCCAAATACACAAAGAAGACTTTTTTTTTTTAAATGCCACTTAGGATCTAGATTTAACTTAAACCACTACTTAGTCGATCTTCCTTAATAGGATACTAAAAAGGAATTTTATGACAACATTATCAGTAGCATTTTGCTGATAATTAGAATAACAATAATAATACTGAGATATTTTTTCCGTAATAATGGTGTTATTAATGAGATTTTTATGAAAGACAGACTTCTTTAGTATAATTATGAAAATTGATCTTTTGCATTTTACTTATTCACTGAAATCAGATAAGTGGCTTAACTACATGTATTATTTCTAATAAATATTCAAAAGAATGCATTTAAACAAGGCACCTCATTCTATTCTTGCTCATATTCCTTGCATTTAAATAAAAGTGTAATTGCTCTGCTTTTTTAAACTGCTAGTTTGGATTAGCTGTCTAACCTGTACAGTGTAGCTGTTTGCTGTTTGCATTTTTAATAGCTTTATTACCATTTGGTGAAGCCTTAATTTCTCACTCCCTTGAAGAGTCCTGCCTTTAAGTCAGCTCTACAATTTAACCAGCAATAATCTGTCAAGATAAGATAAAGACCTACACCAGATGAAATGCAGTATTTTTGTGTGGCATTCTGTCATTGTTAAAGGAAAGATCTGAGTATGTCAAAATGTAACACCTGAAAGTTTAATAAACTTTGTAGCATAATTTTACAGTTCACATTTTAAAATAAATTGTTCTAGAATACATTAGCTTGTTCACTAGTGAAATCAGTTAAATATCTATATAAATATGTTTGGGTGAAGGGAGCCAGCAGTTTTTCAACAAGGATAAAAGTTCTTTCAGTTTTCAAGCCTCAGATTAAGTCACTTCTGAAAATCCTTGCTTCAATGCAGTTCTATTAACTCTGCAGTTTCCTTCTAACTCCTTCATAATATTTGGCCATAACATCACCGCAGAGGTTCATTAAATATTGCAAACACTCTTTTTTTAGAGTTGCTAATACTGAGGGAATTGAAGTGAAGCGTACTTAACTCCTCGCTTTCAGGACTCGGGCTGCTCTTCGAGTATTCCTGTTTCTTTTCACATTCCTGTTTCACTTATTCAGACAAGTAAGTTTTTTTTTTTAAAAAGAAACATATGAAGATGAGGTCCTAAATCCATGTTAGGGTAAAATAGTAACTGAACTGTGTCAGGTATATATGAACTAGTGTATTTATAGGAGAGAAGAATGACGAACGCGTTTCTCAGTTCTACCTTAGCACAAACTGCTATTCCACATGCAAACGGACATTAACGTGTTTCGTCTAAGCAGGCATATTGAATGAAAACGGCAGAGGTGTAGGCTCTGTGAGCTACTCCTGAGCCCGTGGCAGTAGATGCAGGGTCAGATACGTGGTCAGGGAGGGAAGACCAGAGCACTGGGCATGGGAGTGTTTGGGCAGCCTTCTGTCCAAATCCTGCACCCCATGCCCTCTGGACAGCTTGGGCTGCGCTGAGATCTTTCTCTGCACAGCCCAGGAAGGGAGGAAGCTTTAGGATTTCACACCCAAGATTTTAGGGGTTTTTTTTTTGAGTAACTGAACTCTTATGAATACTGCTTTTTCCTCTTGTTTTATTTTCTTTTTTTTTTTTAAATGAAAAGGTACAGTAAGATAAAAAGCCAGTGCTAGTAGCTGTTTGCAGGCGTTCAGCTCACTCCTTGGGCTCAAGCTGTTGTCCCTCTCCACAATGAACAGCCCTCCCCTCTTAGGTTAGTTCAACTTTCCCAGGGCAGCTTTGCTAAAAGATACACTTCCATAAAATGGTTCCATTTTGATGAACCATCATTTTGCAGTGAAAAAAAATGTGATTCGCTGCCAAATTCCCCAATCTGTTTAACTGCAGTAGTTCATATTCCTGGGCTTGTTCTTCACTGAACTATATTAAGAAGTAGCCCAAAATGCTGTTTTGGAGGGGTCTGAAGGTCTGGCACCACAGACCCTGTATTAATTACAAATACTATGGTACAGTGCATTTCCATTTCTCACAGTCAGTGATTTATGAACTGCAGAGACACTACTGAATAGACTTTGACTTGTGAGAACCAGGCCCTGCCTGAAACCACAAAGGGTGTTAATAGTTTAGCTCTGCTTTGACATAAACTTGGTAGTTCTGTGGGCCTTGGTTATTAGTTATGAGGAACAGAATTCGATTTTTGGAACAAATAGGAAAGATACATCTGCAATAAAAACATCCACTGCGTGCTTCATCAAACACACTCTTGTCAGAAAATCTGTTCAATTTTAAGGTTAAGGCCCTAGGACTATTCTGTATTGCTCACATGAGAAAGGCCCATAGGATGTGGCCTTTCCAGGAAAAGCACTGAGATACAAAACTCACATTTAACAAATAGGTGCATCTAAATTAGGCTCCTAAGTCAGTTGTTAAGGACTTAAAAAATACTTAGGACTTAAAAACTATTTAGTAGTGGTTGCTACTCCACAGCAACCACGGAAGGCAGCTCAGTGATAGTCATTATCCCTATCGTATAAACAGCAGTACGTGATATGTCAATAATAATTCTAGCACTGGTGTGCGTTGGGAGAATTTTCCCATGGTAGTGATGCCGATTATTGGCCTGGCTTATTGCTGCTAGAACACATTTTCAAGGAAGCTCGAAACATATAAATACTTTCTAATTTGACTTCGCAGGGTCACCAGTGTTTCTTTTTCTACATGGATAATTGGGAGTTGAAAATGGGAATAAAGGCAGCTTATGAACAGTGTCACAAACCCGTAGTCTGTGAAAAACCATGAGAGAGCCTGCAGTGGCCACAGCCCTGAACAAATGCTGAATGTCTGTGTGTCTGCTTGAAATACGCTGGCTACAAGCACAAGTCTCCACTGAACAAAGCATTTAGTCACATTCCAAAGCCTATACTTGTGCTTCAGGCCTGATCTGTGTCTCAAGGACTTTTTGGAATTGCAAACTGACTTTCTTACGCCCTGGCTCCCTCCGGGAGATACGGTTTAGACCAAGGGGAAAGGCTTCTTCAGAGGCTGAATTCCAGCAGGTCACGAGACCACAAAACACACAGGGGCAAAAGAGCTCATCTGCCCGCATCAAGGGCCAGGAGATCCGCATCTCTTGCACGGAGGCTTGAAGCTGCATAAGACGTCCCCTCCTCCAGCCGTACCAAGTGAACGCGGGACTGTGTTGAGATGCTGGTCCCTGACCATCACGGGAGGTTACTGCTTCAGCAGCGCTGGCTGGGTGAACATATCCGTAAAGCACTTTTTGGCAGAGAGCGGCCAGGTTAATGCCAGCTGCCCACCTCATCCAGGCTAACCCAGGCAGCTTTGCTTGCAGAACAGCAACAACAGTGACCTCCAAGAACAGGCTGGTGACACCCTCATCCGACAGCTCTTTGCACAGTAAATACCGACTTCCAACCTGATTATTTCCTTCACGGTCTGAAGTGAGGGATGGATACAAACATCTCTTCATACTAGCAGCCCAACCCTACGTCGACCTGGAAAAGCATTTGTACAAGCGTGAATCAAGACAGAAGGAAGGGCAGGTACAGCCTCGCACCGAGCACGAGGAATGATGCGCCCGACAGAGCTGAAGCCAGCTGGACTTCAAAGGCCTAAAAGCCTTCCTGAACTGCAACCTTGCAGCCACTATCTCAGAACAGTCTCAAAACGGTATCTCACGTCCCAGGCTTTAGACAATTCTCTCCACACCAAAACAACCTGAGTTTGAGATTAGTCCAGGCTGGAAACATATACATTTGAGGTTAATGTCATGGACTCTGCATCTCACGACACTTTATTTTTTGAAAAGTAGGAGCACTGCCCCACACGCGTGTGATGTGAGGGCATGTGTCAGTTAAAGGTGTGCAAAATGATTACAGCAAAAGGCTCTGACTAGAATAACCGCAAAGAAGCCAAGAGGCTCGTGGTTCAATAACAACTTCATTCAGAAAATCACAAGGCAGTGTGACAGCTGGAGTGAGGAAAGACTTGCGGCAATATTTTTTTAAGAATTGCATGATGAAAAAATAATAATAAACATTAACAACGCTTTTTGTTGCTTTTTTTTTTTTCTTTCCCATGACATAAACAATAGTAGTCTGGTCATCAGCCAAAACCTGACAAAGGTCCAAGGTTGAAAAGGGTTTCTTTAGCCTGTCTTCCTGGTGTAATTATTGTAGGTTCAGAGGAACCAGATCTGGAGTGTTGTAAAACTCAACACAATGAACTTGACAGACAGCCAGATTTCTGTTTTCAGCCAGTTTAGGGTTACTATAATCTCATTATTATGCTTGAAAGACGACAAGTAATAGAATCTCAGGTAGCCGTTCTGTCTTTACTCAGCCGCATCTTCTCTTTTATGGCGATTTCCCTTGATTACCTGAACTAGTAAGGCTCAGTTTTCAACCACTTATCTTCCAGAAATAATCATCTGATCAGCCTTACAAGGTTCTCACTGCATTCAATGGTTTTAATGGGTCAAGCGTTAAATTAACCCTTTAACCATATCCCAGGAGAATACAAAACTTATTAAAAAACAATTTACTATTCAGTCATTGTTAACTTTGCAGAGGAGAAGGAGTTCCTGAGCCAGCTTTGCTTGTTTTTCCCTCCACTCATGTCCTGTTTTACTGCACCTTTGCCCTTATTAACACACAAAGTCTTTTTAAAGCTTCTGCCTAAGGAAACGTTCTTCTGGTTTCTTACTTCTACAAAAGCATAAAATGAAGCCACAGGAAAAGCGGTGTGTATCTTACATTGTATTTTAAGGCAACTTTTAACAAAAGTTAAATGAACTTTTCCACGTACGGAAAAGCACATCTGCAAAAAAGTGGCTCACGTCAGCCGACGTTGCATTACACGCAGCATTGTAAGGCTCAGAAAAGTCTTACGGACCCATCTATGCAACAGAAAGGGCCTGCAGCTCTCTCTGGCATGGGAGAGTGTTTGCACCAGCCTCAGCTACAGCAGGGAAGCAACCAAGCATGAGGACACTTACTCGTGTAGCTCTGTGTTGGTGTGCAGAACAGTCAGCGCCTGTGCTGCCCCTTCCAGCCTCCACCGAAAACTCCGGCGTCTTCTCTGGGACGAGGCTGGAGGGGCTTGAACAAGAGGCAGCTGGCACTGACGGCCGTACCGGACCTTAGTTGTTCTTGTGAAGCCGAGGCCCTCTGCACACAAGATCTGCCTTAGCAGAGCAGCCTGTCCATTCCACAAAGGGGCAAATTCTCCCTTTCAGCAATACTCCAACAGCAAAAAGAGACCAGAGCAGAAATATTTAATGTAAACCAAGGCCAGAAAGAGCCTCAATTTACTAGCCGTCATGAATGAAGGGTGTGATCCACCCCAGCGCTGCTGCTTGCAACAAAAACATGGTAGAGGTGCCCAGGGTGTAGATCTAGCCTTGCTATCTTCAACCAATTCTTGCTCACAGAAAATTCTCACTGCCATTCACAGGGGTATTGCCAGGAAATGACTTGAATGAAGGATGGTTCTTTTTACAGAGAAATCTCATACAACACTTTCATCACCTTTAGTTTGTACAATCCCAAATCTGATCTTTGGTGACAACTGGAACTGCTTACGGGGCTTTACTAGCTCAGGTTAGTAGTCATCAAAGGAATGTTAGGATTATAAAAATCTACTCTATGTGTTTGTCATTACTGTGTATGTTAGTCATTATATGTCCGTAGAAAAAGAATGTGGTGATTTCAGTCTGTTCATAATATATTGGTCCTTTACAACAGAGGAACGGAAAGAAAGAATAAACAGTGCCTCTAAGTTAGATGGTGCAGTGATTTTGGGTATATGGGCTTTTAAGAGGAATCTAGGATGAACCCCCAGGCCCTTACAGAAGAGGGTAGAGCCAGTGCCAGGGACGTTGAGCACAGCCAGCCTGCTGGGCTGGGCACAGCCAATAGTCAGCCAAGAGAAATACTAAAAAGAGGAACACATCTTGGGGCTCAGCCCTCTGCAAAACTTCAGCATCCTACTGGGGTCTACAAGTGAAGGTGCCTTGTTGTCGCCAGAGTCCTCCCAGGGTGAGGCATGTTTCTTATAAAAGTATTCTTCTATTCTATTAAAGGTCATCGCTACTTCTCTTCAAAATGTAGCCATTAGAGAAGACAGGCTGGTGACCTTTCCATATCATTCCTTGTGGGCAGGATCTTCCCCCCAGGACGCCAAGTGTCGGGGTTCAGTTTGCCAGTGTACAGGCTCTGATCTCCTTCCTACCCATTCTCTAATCATCAGTCCACAGACAGGTGTCCTTCAAGCAGAGGAAGGTATCTCAAGAGACATATTTCCCCAGTAATTACTAAAAGAATATGTATGCCTGGAGCTTTACATGTGAGTGGTGTTTGTGAGTTACATCTTTTGCCATTTCTGTGCAAGCTCTACTGATGAATATCTTGGACAAACCAATATTGTACATATATTGAAGATGGGATTTCACTGAAGAAAAATACTAATGAAAACATAAAATCAGATGTTAAAAAAGGCACAATGACAAATTTCCACAAATGGAACTGAAAAGAAAAGGCAAGATTCAGTTTCTAAACTGAGGCACACAGTGTCGCTTCAAGGTATTTCCCCGAGTCTTCTGTCAATCATTTTACATGCCAGTGTCAGATGTTGGCAGACATGTTAGAAAGCCTCTCAGATACCCATACCCCTCTGTAGTGGCAGATGGAGGCAACTAAAGAGATACCCTACATGCCTAAGGTAGCTCTAAATGTTTCCATTTAGGCAACTGAATCCTATGCCTTGATTTTTTCAACTTTGATGCCTTGATTTTTTAAATATTAACTTAATACCTTTTTTTAAAAGAAAATATTTTCATCAGTTTCCATTTCAGAAAAAACATTTTTATTGTTTCCTCTTCATCAGTAGTANCCCCCCAAAAAAAAAAAAGCGAGCACATTCCTCTAAGATCAGCAGGGAGTACAAGTTTGTACGGCAATTCACCCCATCCTCAGATCAGTGTCTAAAATAGATGCTCCTATTTGTCTCCATTGGCTATAGCAGGGGCATAGATATCTGGCTTAGACTGGCCATCTAGATTGGTGAAGCCATCATCCAGATGGCTGAAGACAGTCAAGAAGAAGCCTTCTCCCCATTAGGGTACCATTTGCTACTAAGTTAATGTGTGTAGAGAACACTTTCAAAAACCTTCAGTGGAAGTCAGTCCTTCTTTGGATGATGCCGTATTTTTTAAGTATTTATTTGGCATCTTCTTACAAACGTTAATGAATCAAAGAAAACTCTACACAACCTTCCCATGTTCCCCCAGACACAAATACCCAATGACTCTGCTCACGGAGGGGTGGCAGTGGAGAAAACAGATGGAGTTTTGCCTGTACTTTAAATCTGCTTATCCTTAGTAGAGCCCTACTGGGCAGTGGGCTCAAGAGATGAATCATTGTTGCGGGACACAGGGATGTCTGCTCCACTCCTGCTTCTCCTGCTGACCTCCTGTTTGGCCTTGGGCAAACTGCTCCACCATCTGTTTCTTCACCCTGCTTTTGTCTGTGCAGGGGATGGCTACAGGGCATTTTGCAGTCAGATGCAAGCAAGCTCTCTCCATGCCCTGACCCAAAATGGCATGACCAAGGTGGTGTGGTGCCAAGGCTGAGGTAACATATGCAGAGCCTTAGAAAGGCTCTTCAGCTCCATCTTCGTGCTTTGTTAGCCATAGTGACACTGCTTCTGCTCAACTCATGGCATCAGCCAAGCTCAAGTCCAGGTAGACGTATCCATAGACTGTGAGCGCCTTCTCACAGGAGTCTCGTGTCTTTTCTTCTGTGCATGTAGAGTAGGGAGCACAAAGAGATCTGTAAACTCTGCCCTAGAGATTAATAGCACTGACTGCACGTGTGAGTCCATTGGTCTGGCTAGGCCCCCCCCGGTTCATGCACCCATGTGGTAAGAGCAGATGTTCAGTTAGGATGGTGGCATTTCTAATTAATCCTTCACTTCCTATAAAGAGCAGAAGCAGGCTTTAATTAACTGTGGAGATCAAATTTAAATTGATAATATAAATGGAAAATTGTGCGTACCTGTGTACGTGTTGGTGTGTATTTACACAATATATTGAACCTTGTTTCCTGAAGTGATGAAACTAGAAACTTCCTTGGTCCTCTCTTTCCTTCCCCCACTCCTGCTTTCACTTGGGAATTTTGGTTCAGTCAAGAAATACAACCATCTTGTCTTTGAAATTAGTGAGTTCACTTACTACCTGGGATGAAAAAGCCAGAGAGGTACTGGAATCTGAAGCACTGATATAAACAGATACTTAATACACAGGAATCCCGTGCTTCTCAGCTATTTATTCAGAAATGTGCCTAGAAATAAGGAACCAGTTTATCTTAAAACCACTAACCGTAGCAGGGTAGCAAACCATTTTACAACAAAAATGACCGCGCGTATTTTCACTGAAGGGCCTCACCCAACGCATTGCTCTCAAGCCACGCTCAAACGTTCAGAAGAGAGCCAAATGACTGCTGCTGGGGACGATTCATGGGCATTACATAAACTGGACATTAAAAGGTAGTAGTTGCTAAAAAACAGGTCTCCCAAACTTCCTGTGGGGTAGATGCTCTACAGCTCTTTCCAGCAGAGCATGATCCCTTACCCCGTAACACCAAGCAGATGCCTGCAGGTGTAAGCTCCCAGCAGTGAGTTTTCCTTTCATACGTGAGGGAGATTTTGTGTAGGAAAGCTGGTCCAGCTCTCTCAGGTCAGAAGAGCTCATAGTTCTCCTTACCAATCTGCCTTGAGCTCCTGCTTCTGGGGGTTCACACAGTTAGGGCATGGCTGATATAAAAGCCAAACTGGGTTTCTCTTGTGGATGATATGCCACAGGGTGGTTGATGGTCTGGCAGACTTAGAACTGAACCAGGAGTTTGTGGAGAAAAAGACAAGAATGTCTTCAGTCTGAAATACAGAGTGAGGGTTTGGAAGTCCATCCTTTGGGTCTGCAACAAGCCCCATTCAGTTCTGGCCCAGCCTCTCTTTTATGAAAAATCCAACCTTCTCAAAACCATGCTTGTTTAATAACTGGGCTTGAACTTTGGGCCTGTAAAAGTAAGTACAAGCCACAGCTTGATCTAAGACTCCATGCTGACAGGTGTAACAAACACATGTTATCAGTGTTTCTGCCATCTCTCTAAATGCCAGAATCTAAGCTTGCTCGTCCTTTCCCTTGAAAATACCTGCAGAGGAAGCATTGAAAGTGTAGAACTGGGGTAGGACTGAAGCACTCTTTCCTGCAGCATCCCTCCTGTTGCGTTTGTCCAAGATAATCCAGAAAAATGTGTGGAGTTTTTCTTCTCTTCCTTTCAAAGCCTCAGCCCTCTCCTTCTCCCCCAACAACGGACAAGCTGTATCTATCTATACATCAACTGTGGGATCCAGGAATACATGCTGGGTACTTCAGTGTAGGCAGCCAGGAAAACCTGCTATAAGGTCCTTCCTTTGGAGAGTGGGAGGTTTGCCCCCAGCACGGTGGTGGGTACCAGAGGGTATGTATGTGAATTTAGCACAGCCACAGATTTCCTGAGGCTTTGGGCTCTCACTTTGGCAGTGCGAGGCCGTCTCCAGGCAGTCCTGGCCTTGGGCCTCCCACCAAGCATCCCGTCGTCTTCCCATGATGCAAAGAGCTGTTGCTGTCCCAGCTTCATATACGCTCAGTATATGTGCTTCTCAGGAGGTTTCTCTGCAGAGCAGGGGAGCAGCGTCTCCACCAACCCCAAACTCATAGGTGCATGAACTGAAGACAAACAAGGAACAGCAGAGCATCAGACCTGATTTTCTGTATCATGCATGCCTCTACATTTCATCCCATGGACACAGAAAACCAGGTAAGTCCAGCAAGCGTTTGTTTGACTAACTAAGCGTCATAGATGGAGGAGAGACAGTATAAGGGAGAGAAACTCTAGCTCTGTCTGCACTGAGTCTGGAGGGTGGGAAAACACAGCCGAGCAAGCTGTAATCCAGCTACCCAACTGCAAACAGCAGTGAAGGCTCAGCAGCATGAACCCAGTGGTGCTGCGACTTCACCACTGCCATGAGCTATGAGATTAAAGCAAAGTACATCAACGTAAGAAGCCTGGGCATGGTCCAGTCATTCCTCTGGCATGAGCCCCACATGGAGGAAGAGCCCTTTGAAGAGGCTAGGGATGGTGGAAGGGAAATACTCCTCTTGCCTTCCCCTGCACCACTTCTAGAGAGAGAGATTTATCCCCAGCCTGACCCAGTGCTCCTAGTTAGTGAGCACGGCTGCGAGAAGTCCCATCCCATTTTGAAGCAGATCTTCCCCTCTGTCCAAGGGGCTGCAAAGGCTTTGCAACAGGAAAAAGCCCCTGGGAGCAGGTAAGACCTCTGATCAAAATAGTCCTCTGATGGGCTGTCACCTGCCCATCAACTGGGCCCCGCATCTTTGCTCACCTCCGGCTGACCGGGTGGTGTTTTGTCTTCCTGTGTCGCTGATGGAGTGCGCTGCGGGACTTCATGTGGGGACTGTGCTGAGACCTGAGGCTATCAAAAAGTTGAGGCCATAAATCATTCAGCTAGTCAACTTTCCCACCGCAGGCAATATTCACCTCCTTTTGCAGCCGGTCTTGCAAACTGTAGTTGTTAGGAAATGAAAGATATCAGGAAAGTGTGCTGATCTAGACGGTTTTGTCATTGCCCCCCCCCTTTAAACTTAGGTTGCTGTGGTGACTGAAATAGTTGCCTTTGCACAGATAGACCAGCACTACATAAAACCTATGACCTTGTAAGAGTTAAATTTATGAGCTATAACCATACCACATAAAATCATGCATATCACTTTTGTAAGGGTGCTCACACTTTCCCTATTTGGAAAAGAAAGGTTTTGGAAAGTTACTCCCCACCCCCACCATTCCCTATCAAAACTTTGTTCTGGTAAAAATTTGGGTTATCATCCATACAGGTTTACTCTTGCAAAATCTGCCCTTCAGCAATCAAATTTCATACAAAGAAAGAGAGATTAATATTATTGAGCTCTCCATTAGGGATCCGGGATTTTACCGCCTTCAGAGCAACATTTCCACGCAGCGTAAATTTGTTTGGAAAATAAGTCCATCTTTTGTCTGAAGCAGTTAATTACCTTGCTAGAAGAACTAAATGAAATAAAAGATTTATGGATCCCTCTTTCTCATAGCGAACGAGAAAGTGATCTGTTTGCAGGAGTTATATTTTCAGGCACTTTGCTGAGACACCCCAACCCCCCTCGGTTGCTGACTGTAAAATAAGAAAACTATTACCCAGCTGGGGTAACAATAGGCTCCCACAGTGCTTTTCTGCTCAGCCCGCAGCTGCCAGTGAAAGTGGAAACTACAGCAGCAGGATAACATTCTTTTCTTACAGCCTGTTTCTATGGGCAAGGAGCCCTCCCACTGCTTCAATGTATTTTCTATGCAAAACTGTGGAAGAAGTGACATTTTAAAAGTTTTGACCTTTGTTTTTTTTTTTTTTTCCTCCCCCCCCCCTTTTTTTTTCATGAACCAAGGCATAAATTTTTTAAACCTTCTGACGGAGTATGTGTTAGGAACAGCAATAGCCATTACTATAATAATAAAATGTCTCAAAATTTGAAAATTCTATCTTGAGTGTAGTGTACTGGTAACCTTTGTGCAGAAAAAGATAGTGCTGAGAGATACAGAACCCTTCTGGTTATTGTCACAGGCAAACAGATGATCGTGGCAGATCTCACACACCTTTGCAAAATAGTGTCTTTGAATGCCGCATTTTCATTTACTAATTTCATATTTTAAGATAAAATTTTAAAGCATTTTGGAGGCAAAGATTTTTTTTTCCCATCACTCTGCAAGAAAAAACAGAAATATTAGCCCATTTTATTAAAATTGCCTTGAAAAAAAAGTGCTTGCAAAAGAAAAATCAGTGGACAGAATAATGCTAGTGAACAATAGTAAATTAGCTACATATACATGTATCCAAATTATATGGATCTAATTTGATAGGAAATTGGCATAGTTCCCAATTAGATTACAAATACAACAAGAAAAGATTACCCTACTGGTTAACACACAAAATAACACACTAAATCTCAGGAAATGGTAAAGGATGTTAGAAATGTAAAACATATTTTCCCAAACACAGGCAAAATAAATGAAAACTGTTCAAGCGAAACAGGGAGGGGGAAGGGATGCCCATGAGTCAGTGAAGTGAATGCAGAACAGATTCCAAAAACAAGCCTGGCAGGTTAATCCATGTGAGAATCTTCCATTCACTACTGAGTCCCTCTGCTAGCTACCACCACTAGCTATCACCAGCTCACCCCGATGTTCACCAAGGGCACTGGCCCTGCTGTAGGTCCATCTATAGATCTACCTCTCCGGGTCTGACCCCGCATTCTTTTCACACCCAACCCTCTCCCCTCCACACATTGAAACCGATGGAAATTGGACCGATGCAAAAGATGACAAATAGGTTGATAGGGCAGCAGTGTTGTGAAATAACCAGGTTTAAAAGCTGCTTTAAAATTCAGTAAGTTTTAGAGGAGAAAGTAGAAAAACTCCATGTTTTAAACTTGCGGCTCCACTGGTGGGTTGATAAAGAGCTATAAAGACTTCTTGGTAACCTGAGTCTTCCATCAGAACAAGATAAAATCATCTCTCACTCTATAACACACACACTGTAACCAAATCCATCATTAGCAAACTACATCATTCATCATTAGGCAACAATCTACTATAAATTACAATGGGCCCATTAAAAGATCGTGAAACCTAACAAAAAAAAGCAAAAGCAAAAAAAAAAAAAAGCTCTCCCAGGAGGGTCTGCGTCAAGACAGAAAATTCTTTCAAGTCCCCTCCATCTGTGCCTGAGACACCATAAACTCTTAGGACACCCCTTGGATTTCACATCCTGTACATGACGTCCCCAGGTAAACAGGGCAAAGGAGGTCCTACTTTCTACCCAAACTGGTTTTTTGTTTCCCTGGGCAGAACATCTCCTGTAGATTTTCAAACCCAAAGTTCCTCTTTCCGGTCTGTGAATCAACAGCTCAAAAAAAATATTCAGAAGCGTTTTCATGGCAAGCCTGCCAGCGGGGAGCCAGGGCCCAGCGCTGGTTCTCGGGGAGCTACCAGGGTACCTGCATCTTTCCCGAGGGCTCCTCCAGGGCTGGGGCACAGGGCTCCGGAGGAGCTGCCAGCCAGGCTCTTCCCCCACGGAAGGTCTTCTCCTTGGCTTCGGTGGGGGTGCAACCAAGTCAAGCGAAGTTCTCCTTTCAAAAGTGCCTCTCGTCATCTGCTGTATTAATAGTTATTTGCATGTTATTTCCTGGTTTCTTTGCTGCGATATGTGGGTGCAGGCAGAAGAATTCTAAAGGATTTTTAGGCTGATAGTACTTCCATTATTCAGGACAATGTGCTATCCAAGGCAGGCAGCTATTTGGGATAAATAGCATATCCCCATTTGTCCAAAATAGCCAAATGTCTGGCATGAGTCATGCCAAACAGGCAGCTGCTCGGCAGGAGTGTAGTACTAGCATACTAAAAAGCAGAAGATATTGGAGGGGGCAGAGAGAGCTAAAGGTGGCACCAGGGTCTAGTGACAGAGGGTTTGTGGGGTCAGTAATACACAGCTATCACACTCATTAAAACTGTCAGACGATGCCATCGTAAATGGCAGCGTTTTTTTTCTGCAGTTTGCACACAACAGTTTCCAAGACACCACTCTTCTCCTTAGTACTCGGACAATAAACGAGTATCTTAGAGGCTGCTGTGTGGGAGGGGCTGGCAGGTATTACCTCTGGAGCACACATCTCGCAGGTACGATATCACCGCCAGAGACACGCTGGGCACGGGCAGGAGTCTTGAGAAACAATTCCTTTAGTCAGGGTGCTGCTGTGTGATTGGCACAGCAAAGGGTATTCCCTCAGCTGTCTGAGATGGCTTCCCGAGAAGTAATGGCATTCACAAGGAGCAGGACGGATGTCGCAGGGAGGTATATGAATGAATTTCCAGGTGAGTAAAGGCATCTGTGGCCTTAGCTGGCTGCCAGGGAAAGCCGTGTACACGCAGACGTGTGAGCACCGTACATACTCGTGCTGCGTGCAGGCACCCTCCCGTGCTTTCCAGGTTATAAAGTCCCTTCCTCCCTCAGCATTGCATAAGTACTACTGATTTAAGCTGCAGATACTCCTGTGAAGTAGGTAATGAACTTCATTTCACAGAGAAAAACCAGAGCTGTAAAATTTGTGCCATACCCAATGCTGCAAAGAAAGCATGGGGCAAAGTCTTGAATGAAACCAGCTACCGAGAAAGTCTTCTATGACAAGAATATTCTTTGTCACAGTCACTGCAATGCAAGCTCAGCAGGTGCCATTTCAAATTCAGTATCTCGGCCATCTAGTTTTCTTTTAAAACAAGTGAAAACAGTCCCTGGCATGTAGTAAACTGCTTGCCAGACTTAGGAATTCTTTAGCTTACATTATCTTTAGCACATTTAAGTGCCAAAAAAATAAAAAATGAAACTGGTAAATGTGTAGTTAGTCATGCTTGTAAAAATGTCAACGCTGTCAAAAATATTTGTGTGAAAATCATAAACAAAATCTGCTGCCATGAGAAGTTCTTTGGTTCTTAATTATGGGACAAAATGACTTCTTTTTCATGAAGACTTAAAAAAAAGAGAGCTAGCACTGTGATGGAAATATTGGCATAATCTTGACTCAGCTGCTTCCCCAGGGTAATAAAGTTGCTCCCAGAAAGAAGAGGATTATAATCTTCACAGAGTACCTTGAAAAACCAGCTAGTACGCCAGGCTAGCTTAGCAGGTTCCTAATAGGATGTGCAACCCTGCACGTCTAAGTATGTTTGGAAGGGTTCAGGTACTTAAAGGCAAGAGAGGGTTGGTTAGTAGTCCTTTAACTGGCATTTTTGAGTGCATTTCTTGAACTGCAACTCCCAGATTTGCACACTTGCTTACAGAGGCTGGATAAGCATATTTTATAACCTAAAAAAATAAACAAAAGCAGTAGGTCACCAGACCAAATCATGCAGGTCAGTGGAGAGGAATACCTATAGCTGTCTTGAGGTTTGTGTTCACTGACCTGTGGCAACAGTTGGTGGTCCCACTCCATTTCTGAAGGACAGATGTCCTCACCCGCACACTGCCACAGGTGGTAATGCTGTGGTCAGCAGACCCCATGGGCGCATCCCAGGAACGAACCCCCACAGAGGGGGTTCACTGGGCCAGGCACGCTGGCCGGGCCTTTGGAGAAGTTGTCCTCTCTTCCCCCTCTCTTCTTTGCAACTTGATAAAAGCAGACTCACACTCTTACAGCCTGTGGGTAACTGGGAAACTCACTGGCAGTAAAGTCACAGGCAGTGGAAGTGAACATGTAATGGTATGGCCATCTGGGGACTTAATTTCCAAACCATGCAGTGAGCACAGGCATTGCCGTCTTCTCAGAACAGAATCATATATGTTTGTGCATGGTTGTAAAGTATGAGGCTCGCCAAACCAGTATTCAAGCAGACGGAGAGCCAAGGTGTTTGGGAAATCTTTTATGATGAGGGTGGTGAAACACTGGAACGGGTTGCCCAGAGGGGTGGTAGATCTCTGAGCAACCTGATCGAGTTGAAGATGTCCCTGCTCGTTGCAGGGGACTTGGACTAGATGACCTTTAAGGGTCCCTTCCAACCCAAACCCTTCTATGATTCTCTGATTTCTCTTGCCCTGAACCGCAAATGCAGCTTGTTAAAATTAGTGCCCAACTGTACTGATATGGTCCTATTCAGCAGCGATCAGGTTTCTGAAGAGTCTGGAGAAACAGCACTGAAAGGTCTGTCACACGCATGGCACAAAACAAGTTACCACCAAGAAGCAAATTCCAAAAAGGGCCGCGGCAACTGAAGCAGCATTTCCTGCTGAGCTCTGCAGTTCCAAGGCCTCTTACAGAAATGGTTTCCCATCCCTTAATATCCCTGGGAGTTCAGTACCAATGTGTTACATCGCACACCTAAAAGATTTCTTGAAACAGAACAAAGATTCATAAAATTCATCTTTTATTACTCCATTTCATGTCTCTCTCTTGTTATCTTCCCTCCTCATAGAATTTCAGATTACTGCTTGAAAAGGTAAGGGAAAACAATCTTATATTAATACTCACTAGATTTATTCATGGGGGTTTACGTTATCCTATTTTATAATTGAAAATATCTGCATGGAAACGAGATACAATCAAAACTCAAGAGAAAAGTAACATATTTCATATCACAAAAGGGATAAAACCTGAAGCAGAAAAATGTGACATTAAATGAACAAAGGCCATGTTATTTTGGCTCATTTCAATCACGTCTACCTTCATGCCTCTGAACAACTCTACTGAGAGAGTCCTGGTACCTCTTTCTTGCTATCACCATGAAAACAAGCATTTGCTGGAAGAAAAAAAGGTAAGGCTCTCTTACACACTGTCTTTAACGCTTACTCTTAATTAGATAGAGGATTTTCTGAAATATTTCATGCTTCCTGAAAAAAGGGGGTTGAACAAGAGCTGGATAACTTTGTGCCACCCATTTCTGGTTTGTCTTGTGAAAAAATGACATTGTTTTAACAATAAGTAAGAGCAGATTTGTTACAGTGTTCAGGGAGTGTGAGGACTAGGGGAAAGGCAGATCAGGAATAAATGGATTAAAGAAAAGACAGGCTTCTAAGCAGGAGAAAAAAATATTGCCTGGAGATACTGAAATATTAAGTAACGCAAGCAGCAGTCTGTGGCCTGCGTTGCAGAAAGGACAGCAGGGAAATGGAAGGTGCTTTCTACCGCTGGTCATCCTTGGACGGGGAGAGGGAGGCATTGCAAGTGCTGCCTGCTGCTCAGGACATTCCTCCCACCAGCAGCTCTGCCCATCCTCTGTACCCCAGCGAGTCGGCAGGAGGACGTGTTGTCATCAGGCCAGCACAGGACGTGCTACTTCTGGAATAAGGCAGCAAGACTGTCACGCTCTGAAATGCCATCTGCTTTCTGGCCTGTTCCTAGAACAGTACCAAAACACGTTGCCAATGGCTCACTCAAGGGAGCCCCAAAAGGCATCAGAATTTTTCGCTTCTCTTGGGAAATGGGCTCCTCCAAGGCCATCTATTTCCAAGGTCCCTAGAGCACAAAGACGAGGAAACTAGGTTCTCCTACACAACAAGCAGTGAGAAGTTTGGCTCAGCCTTGTTGAGAGCGTCATCAAAATTCAACCTCAGTGTGACAAACTGTCAAGGTTTGTTTTCTGCAGACACGCTCTCAACTCATTGTCCTCAGGCTGTTGAGAGACAGAGGAGGGAAGCAGATATCCTCCTGGAGATACATTCAGCCTCTCTGGTCAATCTGAGTCCTACTAATGCAGTTCTTCCAGTGCGAGCATGTGCTGCTGGTAAATGCAATTGTCTGCCTCTTTCCTGATCCTGCCAGCAGCTCTGAGAAGCTGTTGGAGAAGTAACTTCGCACTTGGCTGCGTAACTGTCTACGTAGATATAGAGATGCCTGTATCTAAGGCTAAGGTTGAATGAACTCTAAGCAGAGGAATTAAAATCTAAAATTAAAATGCTACCATTTTGTGACAGTGTTATAATCTGCCTATTTGGTAATTCCTGAATCTCTGGTTTTCAGCATCTCTGCTCTATTCACCAGGTACTTTACTAACTTTAGTTTATTTAAGGCACCATAACTTTAGTCATCTACAAAATGCAGACATCTGCATCAAAGCTCCTTGTCTTTGGCTTTTCTTAATTGCAAGTCATGTGACCGACGGTAGCTGTCTAATTCAGGATGAGCCAAATTGCTGCTGGGAAGCGCTTACATCTTTCCATTGACTCTGATAGGGCAAAAGAAGAGGTGGACTAGTTCAGATGTCTGCACTGTAGGTATCTTAATTTCAGTCATTTGTATATAAAATTGAGTTACTTAGCCCCACCAAGTGTCTCCATGCAGTTTAAGAGAACCCTTTGAAACTGTATCTTCACATATGGGGCAAACACCAAAGGTTAAGGTAGTGAGTGAGAGGTGTGCTTATTTTCCACAAACAGGTTCAAGCTCACTGCTGTAACACTTTAGGATGAAAATCAGCCTCAGAACAAAATGCAGAGATTGCTTGTTTGGCATAGCTTTCCCACAGTAAATAATAGATACAAAATTAGCTAGTGAGGGAGGAAGGGAAAAAAACATAGATCATTTGCTTTCACTTGCAAAGCTTTTAAAGCATTCAGAACAATATAAATCCTGAGACAGACAGAGACTGTCCTCTACAGATGGGCACTGGGCATCTGCAACAAAACACAGTCATGACCCTACATATAAGTTTCTGTGAAGGGCCATTAGATGGGAGACAGCTCATTGTGTGCACATGTGTTTGGATGAGAAAAATGAGTCACTCCCAACTCTGGATCAAGCAGGTGATGTAAAGGATTGGCAGGGAGACTGATGCACACAAAGGCTCTGCTTTCTGAAAAGCACTGAGTCACATCCTAGGAAAAAGCTTAAAAAAAGAAAGCAAAACTGGATGCAGCGATATCAGTTGAGAGTTGGGAGCGAGGATGAACACACCTGCTCTGCTACAGAGGACACAAACCTGTATAAACCAAGGAGCCTAGGCTGTGTTTTGCGGTGGCTTCTGTAAGGCCTTAGGCTTGAAACTTCCCGCCTGTTCGGCAGCAGTTTCATTAGGAGCAGGCTTTTTTGTAATTTCACTTGTCAGCACAATGTACAATTTCTCTGGAATGACAAATTCTTCACTGCAGAAACGTGGTCACAGTGGTCGGCTGAAAAGGACAGTCAGGTTCACCACCTTTCCAAAGTTTTGCTGTCCTTCTTAGCAATATTTCTAGCTTGGTCTCAGTGGGAGGGTAACCAGGAGATATGCCATTGCATTTGTATAAGAGGTGGACTGAACAATGTTATGAACCTTCTAGGACCAAAAAAGCTGTTAATACAGTGAACCCTTACTTTCCCTGCTATGTTTTACCTAGGTTTTAGAGCAGCAGGAAGGCAAGCAGAGTTTTTTAGTGCTAGGCTGTGGGCCAGCCTTAGTGGATCTGGGCCGCCTTTGTGTTGAGCTACCCAGGTATCCTCCTCTCCTACCCAGTACCTTTACTATCCTTACATCTCAGATCCCCTCTATTTACTATGGATAGTGGAGATTAAGACTGTTCAGTTCACTGACTTAAAGGAATTCAGCTCACACTGTGACCTTTTTGCCGATTTTACTAACTGCTGGCCATTCACAAGAAGGAAAAAAAAGCTGGAGACATCTAAGCTAGAGCAGGGGGGTAGCCACCAGCTCCTTCATCACCTTCTTGGACGTGGCAAGGCAGTTAGCTCCACTTAGCCCTTCAGGGGACCAGCTTCTGAAATCAGTAACAGATTCAGAAACCTAATTTCTGAGCTTGGGACCCTTCAAATGAGGCAGCAGGTGTCTACCCTTTAAGGCACAGCCAGGATAATTCTGTGGGGCAGCTCCCCTATTGCTTTACAAGCCTCTTGCCCTATACACATGTAACAATTGATACGGCAGATGCTCTGGGAGGTAGAAGTCACCAGGAAGATGAATACAAATCGAGTTAAAGATTAAGCTGAGAAGTGATGTTCAAGCAGCATGAACTGACTTAGTTATATTTTAAATTTTTGAGCATCCAGGTGCTGTTTCCTCAAATCTCTACTCAGTTTTCAGTAATGCTTCACGAGGCTCTCAGAAGACCTTGTTGCTTTGCGTCTTCCCTGGCTGCTTCTGCGAAAGCAATTTTTGTGTATTCTGGGAAACAGATATGAGAGAGATTTAGGTAGATTTGAGGATTGCCATTCTCTTGACACTTTTCTGGAAGTTCAAAGAGGCACTTGTCACTCAACCCCGGCTTTTGGGAAGAAACAAGGGCCAGTTTCGGGACACCATAGATTTTTGTTGGGCTCTCACAGCTGGCCTTTGAAACCTTCTGGAGGGACCAGGCTAAAGCCCAAGACCAGAGCGACACACGAGACAATTAACACGTTAGATGTTCCCATCCCCCCGTGAACTTTTGTCAGCCTCTCGTCTTTCTGAAAGAAAGGGGGAAAAACATCCTTTTTGTAGTGGCTGCTTATTATATAAAGCAAATCAAGAGTGAAGGGAGGGAGCAAAGAGATGGCACAGAGCCCGATAAGTGCACCCTTAAATCTATAATTAAAACCAAAGGCAAGTTCCCAATATAGCCAATTCAGTTATATAAGATCTTACAAAAGCTTCACACTGTTTGCTGGGTTTTGCTTTCTTTATTACTGTTCCCTCTCCTCAGAGTTCACTTCAGGTCAGTAGCGGATGAGGTATTGCAGTCAGAGTTTATGGCAGGGTAGAAATCTAACAGTGCCCTGTTTGTAAAGATATGCAAGTGTGCACCCAGAGGGAAAAAAATAATCACTGGCTCTACTTGAAAGAGAAAAAGTTAATGGTCACTTTGGAGCTCAGTTTAGGCCACCTCCAGCTCCGGAAACGGATTGCTAGTTACTAAGAAATTACTTTAAGTGATGTCCTGAGAGTCTGTAAAAGGCCTCTTCTTGCCCACCAGTCAGAGAAATACGGCAAAACTACATGTAAGACAAGAACTCAGTCTGGATATGGCCTCGCTAGCCAGACAGACTAAGCCATGAGGATACAGAAGTGTTCTCAGAAAGCCCATGACAAGTCTACACCACATTTCTTCATGCCTACTAAGAGCAGCCTGCAGGAAAACACGAGTTCAGCTGCCATTTTTGTAAGTGTAGGCAGCTCACTGTTCTGTGCAACTATACTGGGAGTAGCTATCTCCACGTGGGAGTTGGAACATGTATCAGAACCACTACATTAAATAGTATGCAAGCTAGGTTTCAGAAATATAAATAAAAAGCAGTTACTGTTAGTGATAAAGCCCTTCACTGCTGCATCCTGCTCTTGCATTCTTTACATCAGAAGTAGGCAATAGCATTCCTAGAAGAAATGGCTTCCTAGGGCCATGCTGAAACTAAGGTCTTCCTCCATATAAAAAAACCCCAAACAACCAAAACCACCAAGAATATTGTGTTTAAACACAGTAGAACTACTCAGCAGTGATCAGCTCTGTGCAGACATCCGTGTATTTCTGAGGTACCAGATTTCAAAGATAAGGAGAATGTGGGTGCCAGGGAAAGAAGACACAATTGTCTTCTCCGCTTTCTGGTTAAGTGACAGAGTGCAGGCACATGCAGCACGTGCAACCTCCAAATTCATCAGTTAATGCAATTTGCTGAAATCCCATATCCCAGGGTGGTAAATGTCCTCAAGAAGAACTTGCCTGGAGGAAGCTGATCATTGCTGAGTGTGGCCCCAACATTCACAGATTGAAATGCCTTCATGTATTTCATGTACCCTAATTATATTTAGATTAATTTGTCCCACAAAAAGTAGAAGTAGGGGAAAATAGAACACTTCCAGAAAAACTCCTAAAATACTACTCTTTTTTCCCAGTGACGATCGGAAATGCTACCATTTTTTACGAACATGATAGGTAGCAGAAAAATGGGAAGGATTATTTGCAGGACTGTTTTCTTTGCAACGTGAAACCTCAGTGAAATGTACCTTTTAAAAATTAGAAGGCCACATTGATTTAAAGGATATGGTAATTGCTTGAACTCTGTTGTCTCTTCAGCCGTGACAGTTCCCAGCTTGCAAATAACGTATGCAAAATTACGAAGGAAATCACCATGGGAAAAACTGTGTCACTGATGCAGTATACTTAAAGTATTGCATCTGTTTGGATGCAGTTCCAGTTCCTCCTGCGTGCCTCCGTCAGAGGATTTTTGTGAGTAATATGTGTCAATGTCTGGCACTAAAATGGTTATCCATAGAGTGTTTTTTAAATTGCTCTGGTTCGAGAGCCAGGGCTCAGCTCTGGGAAGACCCGTGGGAGAACGATGGGAAGGAGAGGCTCAGGGATCCCTCTTTCCTCGTGCACCCGCCGGCCCTCGTGGCAATACGGGTGCTGGCAGAGCTCCGGCCTCACCCGGACAGTCACGCAAGGCCCTTCAAAGGCAGCTTGGTCTTTGCAGTGCAATGGCTGCACCGCTGCCACGCAAACCGGCAGACTCAGTGGTATGCAGGAGGAACGCCTGCTTATCCTTTCAAAAGCTTACGCACAGGGCAGAGACACCCTGGCTCCCAAAGGGCATCTGCACACAACGTAAATATGATGTTTTCACAAAGTTCTGCGAAGCCATGTCAGATGTACAGGGCATGGATGAGCAATGGGGTCATTAAGTTTCATTGGGATGGAATATTAGCACAGACTGTGTCTGCTGACACCAGTCCAACTGACAACCACCAAGAAGATTGATATCTCTGTATTAAAAGGGAGGACTGACAGTAAAAATTAAGGCTCACATTGTTAGTATTTTCATCATAAGACTGTGTCATGAGCTGTTGTTTCCTGAGTGAAGACAATGATCAAACAAGCTTTTGTGATGCTACCACAGAATCACAGGATGGTCGAGGTTGGAAGGGACCTCCGAGGGTCATTTGCTCAAGCAGGGACACCTACAGCAGGACCATGTCCAGACAGCTTTTGAATATCTTGTTATATATAAATAATTTTAAATATCTCCTAATCTATGAATCCAGCTAGTCTTCAATACGACAACTAGCAGCAGTAAGCAGGCATGATCCATTTTCCAGGTGTTATCAGACAAAACACAGTTTTTACCTGGGGAAAAAGAGAAAGATGGATACAACACAGGCTCTTAACACTAGACTACAGCACTTCTTTCTCTCTTTGGAAGAGCACTGCACACAGTCTAAGAAGAACTTCTATAAGCAGTCTCAGTCTAAGTGAGAAGCACCACCAGCAGTTCTAGGTACACAAACTCTTCTCTGGTTTCTATCTAGAAAATTTAAACCATTTCCATCAGTATACTGCCATCTTTCACATGTTTTTAGAGATAGCAGCTAAAGAAAAAAGTGCATCTGGCAACTTTTTCACAGGCAAAAGGTGGTCAACAAGTTCTGTGCAAATCTCATAAAGAAGAATAAATGTCTATGCCAGGCTTACGTTGCTTCCTCTTGTGACACCCACTCTAACTGAGACCACTGGGAAAAAAAGTCATTTGATGGCTCAGAGTGTCTGTTAGTTTTGTGGTGTTTTTTCCCTAATCAAGTCAAGGTAATCAAGCTTGAGCTCTTTAACAGCTAATCAGGTTCTGGATGGGATTGACTTGAATACAGGATTCTATTTCCTTGAACGTATTTGATAATCATTACAGTCTATCAACTTGGTAAAATAACCTCATTGTGTCAATGCTAGCGCTAATCGACTCGCTTTTCAGGGCTCAGATAGTCTAACAAGTATTTTATTCTTGATACTTGTTTCAAAACTAATTTGCACTGTCTCATAGATTTTCAGCTCCAGGTGCCATGTCTTCTCTTCCCCTAACATGCTGAAAAACGAGTTTCAGTTCATAGTGCTATGCTGACAGCTCATTCCCTTCTCGTTTCCTTTTTTATGTTTCACATCATGAAACAGCATAAGTGATTTCAAGGGACCATTCAAATAAGGTACATAACATGTATATGACAGATCTTAGGGACTGTGTCAGGCGAGAAATGTTATAAAACAGCCTCTGATTTCTTGGTACAGTAACAGACTCTTTCTCATTAGAATCATCTGCTAACATATCTTTTTTTGTTTATCCTCTGATTTCTCCAAGCTGTTTCTTTTATTTTCATCTCTGATGTTTTTACTTTAGATAGACCAATTGATAAAGCAAATACCAAGTGGAGTTTAACTTCCATTCATGCTATTTTCCTCCCTTAATGTTTCCAAACACTTTTCAGTTACCATTACCCCCACGCCCCCCCCCCACCTCAGAATGTACACGTTCAAACTTATGCTTAATAACAGTGAAACTAGAGATTTCTATGGCAAAGGTGAAGGTCAAAGTCTTTCTCAGTTTCTTTGCTGTTCTTTTTCGGATGTGTAACTCGCAGAAAAACTGTCCATGACTTTCAAGACTCCTCCTCTTTGGCCATTAGGAGCTGTTCTGTCCAGCAAAGAACCTGCCTCCCAGTGCAGTTTCTGGGCATGTTTTGCTCTGAAGACTTCAAATTCTTCTCAGGTGTCTTTTTTCAAAACCGCACTGTGATAAAGTGCCTGGATGCAAATAAATTGGCCAGCAAGATAAGGAGTAAGTAAATGGCTTCTCTTAAATAAGCCAATTAAAAATATTTTTATCATAGACCCCTTTTTACTACCAGTGCTGTGCACTCTTTTAGAACTGATTTTTAATTTCTATACACTTGTGAGGATAGCTATGAACAAATACTTCAGCAGTCCCCTGCACATAACATACTTTGGAAATAAGCTCGAGAGGAGAGCTACTCATGTTCTCCTGGCCCTCAGCTATGACAAGAAAGAAAAAAAAACCTCAGTCCAATCTTTGAAGCAAACAAAACCCACAGAAAAAGAAAAAATCTGTGATCCCCTTCTTGTCCTCTTCCCAGGGAAACCATGGTAGATGAGACCCAGGGTGGTAGGAAAGATTTTTCTCAGTGCTTCAGAATTATTCACACTTCCTGCTTGTGGAGATAAAACAGAAAATACAATGACGGGTCCTAGTCAGATCTGCACTTAGGCATGGAAATTGCTCCTCTCCAGTGACTGTACAAAGAACCAGGGTTTGTCAGTAGCCATCTGAATCACTGAAGATTTTGGATGCGACAGTAGTCAGAAAGCCTAAATCAGGCACCCCAGGTAGTCAGCTGGAGTCTAAAAATGGGAAAAATAAGGGAGGCAGAGCACCATAAATTCAGAGGGCAGGTATTTTTCTCTTCTAAGTCTTCAAATCTGCCTTAAATCTGTGCTATGAACGTAGCACATTGGTTCCTTCTGCTGCGGGTAATGAGGCACCTTCTGAAACCACTTGCTAAATTACACAACATCTGAATGCAGGATGGGATTATGGCACATGTCTGTTGTTTTAGCATTTCATTTGCAGGCAGCAAGTGCTCTTATCTACTCACATGCTGTCAAAAATGTGTGTGTCTTTTGTGTCCCGCAGAAGTTGTGTGACGGGAGGAGGTTCCTCCCTAGAACCCATCTCTTACACTGCGGGTACTTGAGCTTTCCAGCCTGCTGGTAGCAGGCAGACATATATTACTGGTAGCGTCAGCAACTGTTCTCTTGTCTTAGCCCAACTGGAAACAATTGCTCAGGGGTCCTGTAAATAATAGTTCTTTAGTATCATTCCCCCCCACAAAAGCCCCCCTTGGTACACAGTAAGCTGGCAGTAATTTTCACATTACTCCAGACAGTATCCCATTCATTGCTTGACAGATCTGGTTTTAATTCAGATTTCTACTTCTCCTTTAGCTCTCCTGTTGCAGGTAGGCAATAGAATTTAACTGTTTGTGTCTGTCACCCATGGCTTTATTTGCTGCCAAACTGTGTCAGGAGGATATTTAGCAAAAAGCACAGACTAGTAGTCAGGGCTGTCTGTCCTACAGAAAGCCTGGAAATTTGGGGGAGAAAAAAAAAAGCAAGCTAAGAAGATCTTACTGTAACTAGTGTAAAGCCCACCTCATGCACAGGAGATTGATCTTTAAAAATACATCTGCCTGACTCAGCTCAGGGACACAGAACAGCAAATAATGAGATTGGAGAGGAAGCAATACAGTTCTGAGAAAAACTACATCTCAGCCTAGTGCATTTAAAAGATGTTCCCAAAGAGATTTCAAGAAACGCAAATTATGCCAGAGAATGGAAAGCACTCATACCTCAATCTGCAGTTCTGTTAGCTGCACAGAATCTCTTGCCTGAAGCCTCTCTAGCAAGCCCTTGGTCCACTTGCACATGTAACAAGATGTTTGTTTTGTGGGGGACACAGAGGCAGAGGGAGCAAAACGCAAGTTTCGGAAAGTGGCACTGTTAGTGCCATGAGCTCTATGGGGTACAAAAGCAGTTTCTCTGAGGACCGATGGTTTGTCCTGTACACAAGGAGGCTGCTAGGAAATCACAGTCAGTGTGAGGTCTCTGTCAATAATAATGAACCCCTCTTTCCAGCTGTCATAAAATCAATGCATTCCCTCTATGCTTGCCCTGACAACTATGCCGTAATAAACTTCTGGGAGAAGCAATAACCAAGTATTACATGAAGATAGTGATTCTGCCTGGCTGAATTGTTCTCTCCGGATACAAATGCTAGTCATAAGTT
This sequence comes from Pandion haliaetus, assembly GCA_013401275.1. Classification (NCBI taxonomy): domain Eukaryota; kingdom Metazoa; phylum Chordata; class Aves; order Accipitriformes; family Pandionidae; genus Pandion; species Pandion haliaetus. The sequence goes on along the minus strand of VYZV01026419.1, from coordinate 57,830 downwards.
CCCCAGTTTTTTTCCTGCTCCCCGCAGCAGCTGAGATGCAGGTGTGCTTCTCAGAAAAATTCCTGCCTGGGATATCTGCAGCATGCAGTAGTGTCTGCACAGAAGCAGATGATCCTTGTGCTTGTGTCAGCAGACCTGCGTGGCTGGGCAAAATTAGTTTTCAGAGCAACAATTCTGAGGTGCCATCTGCAAAGCAGAAGAATGCATCATACCATGAGAGTACAAAATATATGCATCTTCATCCAAGATGCTGGCCTATCTCCCCCTGCCATATGCTCCAACTGCTAAGCTAAGTTCCCAGTCCTGAGTATGTGCCAAACAGTAAAAACAGCATAACCCCTTGAGTTATATCCAGTAACACAGGGCTACTGGATCTTCAACTGATCATGATTCAGCAGCTGAAAATTCAAATGAAGATGTAATATTCATGGCTGATAGTGAAAAGTGAAGAGAATTTAAAAGCAGGAACCAGAAGAAAGTAACTGAGATAGGCTTCATCTTTCATTTTTCTTTTTTTTTTTTTTCTGTGTTAGACTCCTGTGTCTCACACAAGGGGAGGGAACTCCTGAAGGGATTAAAGAAAGAGCATAAACCAACATCAGGTGAGGGGTAAGTAACTGAAAGGTTGTTGAATTTAAATATGATCCAATTCACTGGTGATTCCCTATTGAAAATTTCAGGATTTAAGTTTGAAATCGATAGCAATTAACAGAAATTCAGATAATTGAGTAATCACCCCAAATTGTTACAGAATTCATTAGAGAAATAGATGTCCCATGAAATTTTTAAGCCAACATAAAGAATCCAATGGAGAATCACAGCCCCACTAGCACACTGCACTACCTTTGAAATCTTTCACTCTATTCAGAACGACCAGGTCTGAGCTCCATGTTTTCAAACCAGAAAAGATAGCAGTAAGCCAAAGTTACCTGCTCCAAAGACTGCTGGGGCATTAATGCTGATTCTCAATCCCATTTTATCCAAATTCAATAGTGTGGGGTTACACTTTCACTGGAATGAAGGTTTAACAAGCACAAGAAAGAACCTTGGAGCAATAATTAGGTAATTACAGAAATGCCATCCCTTTAAGTACCAGTGAACTGCTCCCGCAGGGGATTCACAGGAAGACCCTAGTACAAAATGAGTGGAAATCTAGCACCAGTGCTGAGAGATATCGGCCCCGGTTCTACAAACCCTTACTGACCTAAATAATCTCACACAACAGAAGTCCAGGCTGTGCGGATTTTTACCTGTGCTCACCCATGCCCGTCGGAAGTGCATATTCTTCTTTGCTGGAAAAATCCTGCCCTGGTTACTGTCCTCACAGATGCCTCATTTGCAAAGGAACAAGGGTTGCCCCACTTCAGTCGAAAAGCGGGCAGCAGGGTTCAGCAAGGGAAGGGACTTGGGCGGTTAGGACCACTGGATGACATGAATATCAGCTTCACTGCACCATCTTCCTCTTCTCGGCAGGTACAGAGAGCTGCGAGGGCATGGGGAGGACAAAGTAGAGAAGGAACAAATTCGGACATATGGCTGCAGTTTGAGCCTTCCCGTGCCTTCCTCTGCTGTTGGCTACAGCCATTGCCATACAGCAGCTGCTGGCCACCACCAGCAGTTGAGCAGGCTTCCAGCCAGCCCAGTTTATTTGCCCAGTGTCCAACACACGATTATTCCGTGGGATCCTGAGCAGGCAAATAGCTTGTGCCTTCCACATCAGCGATACCCGAATATAAAATGAAACATTGTGTATGAAGCAGGACAACTTCTGTAAACACTTAGCTTTGATGAAATTTTTAGGAAGAATGTAAAGACCCATCCAGGGAAAATCAGAGGCACACTTTTCAACACAAGTAAACCCACAAACTGTATCACATGTTGCCAGCAGAAGTCAGTTTTATTCTAGTCATTTGCTTTGCAGTTCTTCTGTTTTTAATACATATTTGCCATCTCAGACACTGTACATATAAAAATTTTTTACCATAAAACAAAAAATATGTTTCAGTTAGACTTGGCAAGCATTTAATTTTCTCTCAATTTGTCCTAGGAGCATAAGCCATCTTGGCTTTGCCATCCTTACCTTAGCACATCTTTGATGTCTATATACAGGCTTGCATAATTCCCCGAGTCGCACAGGTTCCTGGTGCTGCCTGGCTCGACTTACAGCAGCAAGACAAGATGCTGCAGTGTATACATCAGCCCCATAGTGACTATTGTGAAATGGGGGGAATAGAGGTAAAAGCACTCACAGTAAAAAATGCTCAATGAAGAGAAAAGCAAGAAAACAGGAATCAGTTACATGCAGACAGTACAAAGGATGTTATTAGAATCTAGGACATGTTTTATGTAGATACACCTACTATTCTTAATCTTCTTTAGTTTAATTAAGGCAATTATTCACTGGGCTTTAGATACTGTGCAGAAAATTCTATCTTTTTATCTGCAAGGAGTGCTAGTTGCACATTGCTGCTTCCAGTGGCTGGGTGATAGGGCGTAGACATTTCCCCCTATCTCTTAAGAAAAAAAACCCACCATTTTTTCAATGAGTTTAGTGATCATGGATGCTGTCATTCCTACCACTCCAGAAATGTATTTATACAGAACTGCTTCCTTCAGCATGAGCCCTCTCACAGTGGGCTGCCTGGCACCTCATCCCTCGACTGGCGTGTCTGCAGGCAACCAGAACTTTAGCAGCATCTTCTTTAGTGACAGAAAGTCAGGTTTTAGAAGGAGGCCATGACTCAGTGCACCACTCGAGCACCCGCTTGGCTTTAAGCATGTGTGCACTCCCGTGCTTATTCAGCAACCGCTTGAGGCCCAGCCTACCTTACAGCTTGTGCTTAAATTACACGGAAGCTTGTTGGACTCAAACACTTGTTTCAGCGCTTTGTGAAATAGGATCCACAGTGATTAGGAACCCGGAAAACACCCTGAGTATAAACAGATTCTGACAATTACATTTTACTTGGACTTCATTTGCTTGGGCGTAGGACTGCAGTAAATGTATTGGAACACAAACATATCCAAGATGCTGCTTTGTTCTGAATTTTCTGAGATCAAGTACCTTGCATTTCTCCCTTGATATAAACTTTTCTAATGAGTGGTTAGGAGGTACTAATCTTTAAATTTTAGGCATGAGACCACTGCTCCCAGAGATGTTAATTGACTTTAAAAAGTCTCCAGAGGGATTGCTGCACCGTTTTGGAAAGTGGCTGATCCCTCCACTTTATCCGGCTATATGGCTTTCACAAGAGGGACCTGCCCCCATGTTCCCCACCACCACAGGCACTGCATTTCAAGTCATTTAAGAGATCTAGGAAGAAGAAATTCAACTAAAGGCTGATTTCCCTTCCAGAACGTTCAGATGGGCCAAGGGTTGAATGCATTTAGCTTCATTGCACCATGGAATTTCCTAGGAAGAAATCACTGCTAGTGAGCAGCTCAGCCAGAAGGCTTGTTCTCCTGCCTGCTACTACGATGCCTTAAAAGAGCTCACCATTTTACTCTCTTTTTAATAATTTTTTAAAACAACCTAGCTTGCTTACCTTACAAAATAACTACATGGGAGCGTTCATGTTACTGTAGGAACTATTTAGGCAGATAAATGGCTTTCCTCAGAAGAATGTAAAAAACAAACTCATGTAAAAGCAAATGATCCTATTCTATGTATGCATCTCGTACATCCATGAGCATTTCCCAGGACACATTTGCACAGGGCAGGGACTGGTCCTAATAGATTGTCTGGTCTGACTTTAAACCGGCATCTTCAGTATGCACACAGGGCAGACCCATGGCTGGGAGGAACTGTTCTTGCAAGGACACTGTTGAAAATGCCCACTTGACCAGGCAAAAATGACAGTATCTGGAGCTAATATCTTTCTTCCCCTCATCTTTGTGATTTTTTAATCTGGCTTAAGAGATGGGGGAATGCTGAGGGAGAGCCGAAGGGTCAGTCCTGCCCCAGGCAGGCAGGAGGGGCTCCGGAGGTTTTCCTCTGGGTTTTGTTTCAGATTGGTGTTGGTTTTGAAGCAGAGGTTTTATCAGAACTCATTCCCCAAAGGCATTTTTCACAGACACACACACGGCCCTTCACAAAACAGTACGCCTGCAGGGCTCGATCCTGATGTGCAAGGTGTCAGTTTTGTGCTCTCTATTCAGGGCCATTATTATATGCTTTAACGAAGCACTTTTCTTCTCTCCCGCAGCCACTCTTATTAATATGATTAGAAAATGAGTATTTCCTGTGGAAGGAATATTGATGATGGTGCACGTTAACTGTGGTTCCCGCACTGTCACAGCATGTACGTGAGGGAGGAGGCGCCTTTAAATGTCCTCTAATTCTTCAGTTCGCTAGAATTTTCAGCAGCTGTAAGAAATAAGTGCAGTGTGATATATTATTTTGGTCCAAGAAGTAAATTAACCATAACACATTTGTAATTAAAAGATTAATTTATATTTTGTCATGTGAAAAAAATATGCTATGGCAATGATATAAAAAAATCCCAAAACAAAAAAACACCAATTCAGATCTTAGACATGCAACAATTTCCCCAAGATTATTCCCAGTAAAGCTTCATAGTTCCTGGTTTAATTTCTGTATTTCAAGATTGTCTCCCTTTTTCTCAAACACACACACATCCCAGTTTTCCCTGGCATCTCTTAAATAACCACCACATATCCTTTCCTTCCCCCCTCCTCCCCCTTGCCTTTCTACTGGGTTCTCTTCTCTTTTTTTCTTCGTTCCCTCTCTTGTTCTCCTGCCTCCAGGACCTCATAGTTACTACTTCATGCCCAATCGCTCCTATTCAGTCCTGTCTCCCTTTCTCTCTCTCCACTGGTAAGGAAAACTTACCAGAATGCGTATTCTCCAAGCACTCTTTTCATTTAAATGTGAAGAAGAGTCATCTGAGCCTCTCTCCTAGGAAAGAATTGGTCATTTGTCAGTTGAAGAAGTTTCTTATCTTTATGTACTTTTGAATAACTTGAGGTTTTATTGTCTTGTGTTTCGGTTGTAAAAACAAGTGTTTTGTGGGAAACCAAAAGCAAAATGGTATTATTCTGTCTCACACAAGTCACAACCAAACGTTTGAGTGCTTAAACCCCCCAGCTATGCTTTTGACCATAAATTACTTTCTAGTAACTAGTTGATCAGAGGAAACAGAAAGTCACTTTTCCCAAAATGTGCAGAAAGGCTGCTTTCGAACTCCGCGCTGCTTAACTTTCAGACACGCTCTCCCCGGTGCTGCACACCAATTCCCTCCCACCCCGCTTACATGCATATTCAATGGACCATATGCTTGATCTCAAATATCTCCGGGCATTATGGATCCTATTCATCAAGAAGTGGCTTGTACACNAAAAAAAAAAAGAATAAAAAAAAAAGAGACCTTTTCAAAGAGCATTCAAGAGTTTTCTGAGAAAGAAATCCCAGTACACAGTGACCTGTACCTACCAGGCCGCGGTCCACTTTAAACTAAACCCACATGTTTCTGCCAAAAACACACACACGGGCATTAAGAAATTCCCATTATTTCACCATAAAGGAGGCCTGTATAGAGATCTCACGAGGGATTTAAGCGGGAGCTTATTGACAAACACAAACCTAGTGGTTCCTTGGAATCCAAAGAGGTTTGTGGGGTGACAAGGCAGGGCCATCCCCAACCCCCGGCACATGACAAAAGCAGAGGCAGCTCCAAAGCCGACACACCAACTGCCTCGGGATCTGCCACGCAGCCAGATGCCGTGTTGGGAATTTTTCCCTGACACTGTGACATATGGGCTTTGCATTGCCATTTGAAGAGCACGAGATGGACAGAAACAATCTGGAGAGGGTGGGAAATGGATGACATGTCAGGCCTGTGCTTATCTTTGCTGTTTGGTTATTAGGTGATGTTTAAATGCATCTTTGGCCTTAAGGCAGAGAAAAATCTTGACCCAAAGGAAGCCCTGATGTAACTGTATTAGCTGCAATGCAGTTAGGGTGAGGATTAATTTATCAACTTGCTTGCTTGGCTTTGTTTTTTTTTAAAAAAAAAAACAAATGCAAATAATTTTTTTTCCCTGCATGTTGTCACAGAAACGCAGGAGCAATTCAGAATTATATTTAAATAGAAATTATGCCACTATGTAATCACACTTGATTCTCAAAGCTGCGGTACTCTGTTCACTGCCTTGTCAAACCCGAAAAAACTAGTCTCTGCAGCCCTGTCACCTACTGCAACCAGTCCCAGCAAAAGCTGAGAGGATTCTACGTGTGAGTGACTTACAGGTGTTTGGAGGTGTCAGAGCCATCCCTTGCTTCTTCATTAAGAGTTGTCTGATGTTGCACCACTGCACTGGTTTTTCCAGAGCATGAAGAAAGCACTATACAAGCAGCAGACAAACAGTGGGGGCTGGAACTGCCAGTGGGAGAAGGTGATGAGGCAGGAGGTCCAGAGGAGGAGGGGAGCAGGGGGCAAGGAAGCATGTACCAAGGAAAAAACACCAGGGAGCAGAGGAACACAGGCACAGCAGGAAGAGGACAGAGAAGAACAGGAATGTAAATAGCACTGCAGAATTTTTGGGACACTTTTTTTTTAAAAAGTAAAAAAAAAAGCAAGCTAAATCTCAGGAAAAGGATGTAAATTTTCCTGAGTAAGAAGCAGTGATGGGGCACACCAGTGCTGAAGGGAATTCCTGAAGATACCACATACAGGAGTTTCAACAGCAGCAAAGTGCCATGTTGGCTTTTGTTCATCCTTTTCAAGAGAGCTTGGTCTGACAGTTGTTAAAAGTAGTTCAAGTAGTACTAGACTAAACAACCCCCGACGTGACAATTTCCTTCTTCCATTCTCCTCATGGATCCTTCACCCACACAAGGAACACGCGTGCCTTCTGCACTCACACAGCCTCACTACACAGGTCGGCACACGAGCCACCCATGAGGCAGGAGACGCTCTGCTCCGGCTGCTGCAGCTGCTCGGCAAACTCCGGAGCTTGGGGAATCGCGACCACCATGGGTGTATTCCCCCAGCTCGCTTACATGGCAAGTAGGGATTCCTCCGTCCAGCTATTCCTGACTGAGCCAGCACTCTGTGAAAGGAGGGATGGAGGAAGGTCACGTTTCTGCACCAACTATTCCCAACATCATTTGCGCAAAATGCATCGCTCTCTGGATGCCGTGTGCTCTCCTAAGGCTGGTCAAGAAAATGGTGCTCCTTCCTGGCCTCCTGCCCCCCACGTACCTTCGCTATTTGCGACTCATATTTGGTTTTTTCCACCGCAAGCAAGATTTCTCTCAGTGCTATTGATGAGCTGGAAAAAAGAAGTAAGGAGAGAAAAATAAAAATAAGTGAAACGAAGGAATTACATTTTTTCACCTCGTGCATGCACTGCTTGAACTACATTTGTACTTATGAATCCTGAATAAGTGCTTGACCTTTTAACTGTTTCTTCATTTATTGTTCTCTCAGTTTCACTTCCCACCTGCATCTATTTAGATAGTTGTTCTTCAGCCTGTTTCTTCTTGCTTTGTTGAATTCTGACTCTAAACCCAGATGTTTGTGCAAAAGCTCTTACTGCCAGCAGGACGCTGACACAGATGTGGGTGCATGAATGTCCCCATCTTCAGTAGGGTCCTTGACTTTATTCTAAAAAAAGAAAAAGCCCTCATATAATAATGCATTTTAATTAAACTATGCACAACTCCCTTGGCAAGCACAAGGAAAATCCTACCTGATCTCCACAGCAGCGCTGCATAAAAACTGAGAGCATCTTTTTATACCTCTGGCTTTAATGGCAAGAGTCAGGAGACATATACAATATAATTTTAAAACTGCACTGCTTATACTTTCACCCTGTGAGTGGCTCCTTGTTATGGGGCTTACAATGCATTAGTTTCGTATTAAAAAAGGAGATAGAAAGAGGACTCCTTGAGCACGCTGAATGAGGTACTGTGAGCTTGTTGTGCTAAGGACCTGGTATTAGTTGATTGGCATCAAATAGCACAGATTTATTTATAGCATATCAAGCATGATGACGACATGAATGTAGGTTGTCAAAGGAAGTCAGTTTCCAAAGAGACAGCTAAATATTTAAGGGCCACCTTTTCAGATATGCTTGAGACTCCAACCCTCTCGCTCACGAAATCGCGATCTCTGTTGCCTTTAGTCTAGGATAGCTCACCTTGCAAAAGGTGCATCAGTGCTACTTTCACAGAGAGCTTCAGGGAGAGAGACCTGCTGCCAAGAATTCTTCACAGTGTGTCTTTCCCTGTGAAAGTATAAATGGCACCCAAGATGCTTGTACTTCCAGCTCCGGGTGCCAGCTGGAGCTGTGAGCCCACCTGTGGGCTTAGACCAGTTCTAGAGGTGGGAGCAGCCAGAGGCAGAGCCTTCGGGTTTTTTTTTTTTTTCGCATTAACTGCAAGCACCCATCCTACTGAGCGAAAGGCATGTGGTTACAGCGAGGACTCATAAATAACTGGTAATCTGGATCGCCTCCCTTCGCCCTTCTTTTCCTTCCAGGCCAAGTTGTTGCCGTCCAGTTCAGCAGTTCAGCCCTAATTCAGGCAACGCAGACAGAGGCTGCTTTCCTGGCTCCCTCTGAACACCTGCCTGCAGGTGCGTTACAGAAGTGGTATGAAACTTAGAAGAAAAAATGCTTTAACTGGGAAGGATTTTATTAATTCCATCTTTTTCTGAGGAGTGTGGAGAGGGAGGTGGCAATTTTTCGGCTCTAAAAGCTGCTTTTTACTTTGTTACCTGGGCATCGCATTATAACATTTGCTCATGGGAAAAACTTTATTCAAAAATTTCAGAAAGAAAGAACATGGGCTCCTCACCTAAAACAAAGCATCCCCTGGAAACATCCTTATGATATATATCACGTTAATTTAGTGTTTGATGACACTTCGGAACCAAGGTAATCCGTGAAGCTGCTATTCCAATAACACTCTCAGAAACGGGAAAAATAAATTCAGCTGATTGATCAGAAACCAGAAGGACTATGCTTACAAAGAGCTAATGAAATCCACTCTGCAAGATAACTAACTCATTGTTAAGACAGCTCCATCGATTGCAGTCAACTTACAAGAGGAGTTAATGTGTTCCACTAAATTAGAAGCAGTCGGAAGATTACCAGGTAAAAATACATATTTTCATAATATCTTCTAAAGCCTTTTTAAAAAAAATTCTGCTTTAATCCCTCTTTTTGTTTTCAGACATACACTTACAAATTAAAATAGGAGATTTGTATTTGGCAGTCTAGGTCCTCGCTGTTCCACGCCTCAGCCTCGCAGTTTGGTTTTGCCCAACTTGTAGCGAATGAAGCCTATATACCGAACAACTCATGCTGAAGGAGAAGCAGCTGCTCACTGACACTGCTCTCTGCAGCACACAAATCTTGCACTTTTGCAGAAAGAGAACAAATACTTGCAGAAAATACACATGGAGTCTGATGCTCAAGGGGTATAAGATTAGGTCCAGTGTATTGACTAGGGAAATAGCCTGCAGGCCTTAGGCCAGCGAGGCTGCTTGCCAGTGACTTCATTAGGGCTTTTGCCTATGAAAGGGCTGCCTGTTTGGATCCTGGAAACTTGCATCAATACGTCATTTTGTGTGACTAAAGTAGGCAGAATGTGTCCAAAGCGCTGGCCAGTTACAGACCTCAATTTGCCTCCATTTGCAGGCAGTGTCACTCTTAGCAAATCAGGTTTTGATTTGATCCGAGGCTCTTTTCAATAGGACCTTCGTCACTGACTTCCACTGACAGAGTGCCTCACGCAAAGGTCTCCTTTCTCTCATATCTGCCCACAAAAGACATCGGCAGCTGATCTCCTTCACAGACTTTGTCCAGGAATGCCACAAACCCCCAAATCTTTGCAAATTTTGGGCAGGGCTTTGCATCCTCATGATAGCCCTCCCTGCTCTCGGGCCTCGCCTTATGGCAGCAGGGCACCCACGAAACCACGATGCCGGTGACTCCCAGAGCTCCTCTGCAGGGAGGGCAGAAGGGAAGGAATAGGGTGTCATAGCAGATGCAAAAACTGTGCACACCTGGCAGTGAAAATTTACATACTTGCATTGCAAAGTCTTATGAGATTATGAACCGTTCCAGTGGTTCAAGGGCAAAAGACAGGGAGAATCCAGCAAACAATCTCCTTCTTGGGCTTCAATGTTCTCTGATACCATCAGGGCAATAGGAGGAGGGATAGACTAGTTTGGTGGACTTAATAAAATTTCTTCCGGAGTTACAATTTTTTGTCAAAGAGCAGATAGAGAAAGCAAAAAACCTAAGCACCAAAACCCTGATTCCCTGAATTAGCACTGCACACTGATACCTACAGCATCCTCACTCGTAGGATAAAACCAGGAAATGCAAAAATGTTGAATCTTTTGCTGTATGTTAAAAAAAAATACCCTAGCAAGCATTTCACAGGTCTGTGGCAAATTATTACCCCCTCTGTTTTTTTCAGAGACTACACTTTTTTTTCTGAAATTCACTGAGAACATGTGTTTTAGTTGTCTTGAACTAACGGCATAAAAATCTTTGTTAAAGGACAAATTGAAAGCGATTACCCTACTAACAAATAAAGAGTGGAATTACTTCTGGAGACTTCACCTACAGCTCACAGCACAGTAGGTCTAACGATTTCTGAGAATTCATTGAGTATTTGTGTCATTATAAACATGCTGTACGTGCCACACACATATACTTATTACTGTGCTGAATCAGTGTTGATTTGATCAGCTTACCTTTGACATCAGCATTTCATAAATTTCTTAGTCATTTCCCCATGATGACCTCACAAAACATTCTCTAAAGCAGCACTAAGCCATTTGAATGCTTCCCATCCTTTCCATTGTGCAGCAGCCCTGCTCCTAAAATCTTACTCTTTTTCCTTTCCTGGTCCCCCCTATCCTCCCTGTTCCTTTTTCCTCTGACCCCATGGGCTAAAATTCTGAATTAGCTGCATTTATCAGCTTCCCTCTTAAAACACATATGCTCATAGTGAAGGGAAAGGACGAGCGAAAAGCACAAAATCTATTTTTAGCAGATGGGTCCTAATTGTACAAACTTTAGCGGGGGGTTATTTCTCTCTCCCCCTTCCCTCTTTTTTTTTTTTTCCTCCAGCCCCCCCCCACCCCGGCCCCCAGTTCCTGGGTTGCGCTCCCTTCAATCTTGTCAGCTGTAAAATGGGTCTCTTTTTAACCTATAATGGATCAGTGAGATTAAAGGTGAAGTCATGAATTAGTAGCAGTGACAGCCCAGCACGATGGCCCCGGCAGCAGGGGGTCTCCCTTTGTGCTCGTCCACTCTGACCCCCCGTGCCACTCTCCGCCTGTGGGAACCGGACAAGAAGAATGTCGGGGTGGGGCTGGGGGCCGCCAGCCCCAGCCCCTGTGCCCGGCCAGCACCCCCAACACATTCTTTCCTTGGAAATATTCTGACATCACCCCGTCATACCTCCTCGCTGGCTCCTTCGTTAACTCCTTTATGCCTTGCCGCCGCCGGACAATGGGTCCTGCTGCAGGGTGAAGGAGGAGGAGGAGGAGGAGGAGGGGAGCGGGGCATCTTTCCCGAGACAACTTTTTCAGAGGCTGTGGACCCAAGGCAAGCGCCGTTTTTAAGATTGGGAAGTGGGTGGATTTCTGAGGCGTTGGGCTGTGTGGTTTGAGGTGCTACTGCCAACGACAAAAAAAGCGAAGCACATCCAACGATGCAGAAAGATTTATTTGTGTTTTTAAACCCGAATTTCTAAAACAAACCCAAAGACCATGCCTACCACGGACACAGCTTGTTCAACATCTACATGTCAAAACCGCCCCCTTAGAACCATTGCAAATGTATGATGCATTTCCAATATCCTCCATGAAAGACTGCGGTAAGGCAACATTGGAGAGAAACACATATAACAGGAGCTTCCTCTTGAGAATTCCTCTTTTGGGGAATACCTGAGAGCAGAGCGAAAGCAACAGGGCTACGTCTTTCTGCAAATATGAGACAGGCTGGTCTTCCTGCTCATGTTCTCTGAGATACATTTTGTCTTTACTAAGTGTAAATGCAGTGTTGGCTTCAGCCTATCTTCTAGGATAAGCAGCTAGACTCTCATGGTCCTTCCCAATTAATGCACTAAATAATTAATTAATTATAACAGGATTCCTTATCCTGGACAATTCCCTTTGTTGGTGAAGAAAGTTTCGCATTTCTGAACGTACTTTTCTGACACTTTTAAAGCAATCCTATTGCACCTACCTCCAGAGCTATCCCAGCTCATATTGCTTCTCTGGGGGATGTAACACGTGCGCAGGACCCAGCCGGAAAGGACGGTCCCAGAAAACTTACAGAGGATCCTCTCTAGAAAACCATAAGAGGATCACTGGTACCAATTTCACTGGGTGAGGAGACGTTTCATTCCTGTGACACCATAAAGTCTGGTGAGAATTCACTATCTCTGTGCCTTGAAGTCCTCTGCAGGAGGGTCCTCCACATACCCTGGCAGAGTCAGGTGGGATTTAGGCCCCTGCAAGAGCACAAAGGCATTTTAAAATGCCTACATGCAAAATTGTAATTCCTGCTTAGAGGCTGTCTAGCCCCGGGGAAACTGTTCGCAGGATTACCCCATTCTGCTCTAAAAAGACACCAGGCCACTTGCTTTTCTGCCCCAAATGGAGTAGCTTGGCAAATGGCTCCTCTTTTAACTTACTTTGCAGATAATGCTGGGATTCACATGAAGAAAGTCTTGATCCAGTCTTGGAGTAGAGGGTGAGAGAAGCAAAGTCTGTGTTACAGCCAGCTCTGTTTTCTTACATGACTCCATTTTGTCTTTTCTGCGGCTCACCAGCCAAAGAACCCACTAAGGATGTGGGGATATCTCCTGTAAAACCAGCACAGAGAAATTAATGAATGGCCCAGATGGACGCAGGCAATGGACAGGGCAGACACCGTGAGCCTCTTCATCTCTTGGGCAACGTGTGCTCACACCACCTCCATCTGACTGGAAAGCTCACCCCAGCCTGACATCACCCCGTTTAACCCCAGCCTGCTCCAGCCTACACCACAGGACAAGTGTGCGCGTAACCTTGCCGAGGGAAAGCCACAGCTCAGAGAACTTCAGGAGGAGCAGTTGTGTCTCAGGCCCCGAGCAGCAGCAGGCACCGGCTGGAAGCAGTCAGTCAGATGTGCAGATGGCACGGTCTGAACCAGGTTCCTGAGTAGACAAGCTGACAGCATTTCCACACCAGTTCATGTCAGCTGTGCTGTAGCCAGTTATGGTTTCTGCAGGTCTGCTGGGCCTTTTTCCCAGAACAGCCTCCATCCCTGCCTGGCATCTATGAGGCTGCAATCCATAATGCCTCGTTTTGAAGACAAAGAAGAAAGTGCATTGGAGTTGTACCTGACTGGTAAGGGAAGACTGCAGGATGCTCATTGCAACGTGTCACTTAGCAATGTGTACACCCAGGCACAGGGATTGCTGGACCAAATTGGACGCTCACAAGTTGCCACTGAAATCCCCTTCCATGTAATGCCCTCCAAGCCCAGGCCGTTTTGGGAGAAGAGTTCAGACCGCATCCAGGAAAGGGCTTAGCAGGTTGAGCACGTTGCCCACCTGGTGTGTAAGATGTTCTTTTACACACAGGGTAGATCAGGATCCCTGAAAAATGCAGCATCAGTATCTGTCCAGTATCTACGACACTATTCTATTTCCCTAGGAAATGGGGGATTTAGGTGCAATCTTTCCTCTGTCTGAGAGAAATCAAACCCACATCTCACTCTTCCTGAAGGGGAACCCAAGCCCTATATAGTTGTGTGTCCTCAGCAGGAAAGGTGGGGACAAGGCTGGTTTTACCCCTCAGACCTTTCCTTGAACTATGAGTAGATCCCAGGTTTCCCCACTCAGCCCCTAGGCTACAGGGTCACGTTCCTTCTCTCTGGCATGCCACTGAAAGTGAATGCCTGGATGCCCTGTGGCAACGCTCCAGCAGATAAGCTCCTAGCCAGGCAGTAAGCACACCCTGGGATTGGGAGAATATCTTCCCAGAAAGGGGAGGGACTGGAGCCTCCTACATCCTGGGCAAATGCACTGGACTGTAGACATCTATAAAGGATTATATAAAATGGTGTCCTACCTTTAGTAACGTATGCTATTTAGTTTTTTTTGGAAGAAGTGTTTTAGCCTCCCACGATGAGGGAGGTGAGCAAGGATGTGCACACAGACAGGCAGGGCTGACCCCCCCCGGGGTCAGGGCAAGGTGCCTTGGGGGAACACCTCGTGCCAATCCTTCCTCTCTCCCTGCCGGTGACGGCAGGTGGTGTGGGCCATTTTGGGGTCTCCCATACACCGCTTGAGGATGTAGGTGCAGAGCATAAGGCTCAGGACCCCACTATGAGGAGGCAGTGGGCGTGGGAAGGAGTTCCCCATTGCATTCGTTTCTTGCCTTAAAGGCTTCAAAGAGCTTTCCTGGAATTTGGTCCTCACCTCACCCAAATGCAAAGAGGAAGAACGGCACTAAACTTATGGGCTGGTGGTGTTGCCACAAGTCATGATTTCATCGGGTATATGGTATTTCTTCTTAATGTTTGGGCTCTTGAGTTCAAATGACTTGGTGGGAGTCTCAATGTTAAGGAAACAAAAAATGAAGTGTCCTATGGATCTGGAGAACGGCTTGGAGACAACCACCTTTCTAACATCAATACCAGACAGCAAACACCAGTTAATAAGTCAATGTCAAAAAGTACTTAAAAGTACTGTTGTTTAAGTAGCATTACGAAGAACTAATTTTTTTGTTTTGTTTTGAGATTTTTAGATCCCAAATCTAGGATTTAGGTTTTGTGGCCCTTGAATCGTATCTGGTGAATGGCAGAGCTTGGGAATCCTCTGACTTCACCATGGCCAGGACCATCTCACGGGTATCCCCCTTTGGAGCTGGGGGGTNGGGGTTGTCAAGGGAGAAATCACCTCCCAGAGTCACAGAGGCATCAGACACCTGCGTATTTACCCCGGACAGTATTTGCCTCCCCCCCTCCTCCCCCCAGCCCTAGAGTTCTGTTCATTCCTCCACAACCCAGACCCAGGACTCAAGCAGCCCTGGGGACAACTTGATTCTCTTGATTCTCCTTGGTGGCTCATTAGCAGCTGAAGAGGGGACCCAGAGGGAAGCAATCAGTAATCTCCAGCTCCGTTTCTGTGTGGAACTCCCGAAGGGCTGCAGCCTCCCTAATTATGGGCTGGGGCGAGCACGGAGACTTGTGCCTCCTGCCTCCAGTCCCGAATCCTCAGGAAGCTGGCGGTGGGGGTCCCTGCCTGTGCCAGAGCAGCTTCTCTTCCCCATCTCTGCTCTGCTCTCACCGGAGATCGCGGCTGCGAGCATGCCACAGAGACTGTCTGGCTTCTTCGCTTGGACCTGGGCAGTTCGTAGCAGCTAGTGAAAGTGAAGATGAAGAGCTTTTGCTGAGCACTGCCTGGAAAACGAGAGCATACTCCCTCTCGTGTCATCTTCTCTGCTCCTGACCATGCAACCCAGCAGCAGCTCCTGCATGTGCGTAAGGCACCCCGAGCTCCCTCCATGGTTATGGCTGTTCTCTGCCCTCTCCCGCCAGCGTGGGGGTGAGCTCTTGCTGCATGCAGGGAGGTGGGCAGCAGGGCTGGTGCTCTTCCTCCTCCCCTGCAGGCTATCGCTTTCTTCTGCTGCACAAGGAGAAGGTGTGCAGGGCTGGTGCTCTTCCTCCTCCTCCTCCTCTGCAGGCTATCGCTTTCTTCTGCTGCACAAGGAGAAGGTGCGTGCGTGCACACGTTTATGTGCACACGCATGTGCATGTGTGTGTGTACGAGCAGAGTCTGTGACATTGCTGGTCTCTCTGTGCAGAGTGGGTCAGGGTGGGGAGGGCATCCTTTAGTCCTTCCCTTACACACCGGCATGGGAGGGAGGTGTTATTTGTGCTGGGCGTGGGGCTGACATGGACAACGTTAATCACCATTCCCTGTTCCCTGGAAAAAAGAGGGAAAGTAAAGCCAATCGTGAACAACTGCGTGGTGTATCCTCCCCTAAACGGAGCTTATAGCAAAGCTACAATTTAATAGCAGCCCTTTAATGAGTCGCTCAAGTAGTTTCTTCCGGGAAGAAGGATGGGATTAAAAGTCATTTAAAATTATTAATGCTTCTCCTGTATTTCACTTGATATCAAAAAAAAAAACCCTATTTGCCAAAAACATTGCAAGCCCAATTTTTAATTGTTATGTGGATGCCCATTTCTCATAGTCCTCACTTAGAAAACAACACAATGAAATGTTTTGTTCCCCATTACTAGCTGCTGAGAAAATGCTGGAGATACATTGAAACATCAAGCTTTCAGATGAGGCAACTTCTCTCAAATACTATTGAAGACAACCAAAAATGTCTCCATTAGAAATACAAAAACATTTTGTGACCAATCCTCTCCTAGGAAGGTTTATTATACTTCTAAAGTCAATTCCAGCTCTGGTTTTTTGAGATATCTACTAAACTGTATTGTGAGAATAGTAGAAAGAATTTTTATTTCCATTAGATTTTTATTTTAATCACCTAAAAATCATTCTTATGGAAATGAGAAAGACAAAAAGATTCCCCAGGGACTGAGAAACTTCACTGATTTGCATCATTAACACTGAAAAGAACTTGCCTGGAAATGGCCCCCTCACGTTTTCTTTTATTTACATTTCCAGACAAAAATAAAATTAATTTCAACAAGGTTTCTTCTAGATTCATATCCCATTTTGATTAGTCTAGCTATTAAAACATGAATATAGCTTGCTGTGCTTTGATGGACTGATTTACTCTTTGTTATACTGGAATTTTTTTTTTTTTTTAAGTTTTTACCCCATTTGTAAAGGGTTTGCAACACAGGGACTCTCAGTGATCATTGATTGTATTAGCATTCATAATTAACACCAGTAATTGTTAAGACACTTTTTGAACAATTACCATTTGTGGCACAGAATGAGAGAAAAGTGACATTCATTTAACTAAACTCTGCAGTTTTCGTTTAACAAGCCTGTCCAAGCATAAGCAAAAATGAAAAAACAGAGAACACTAAATATATATTTAAATGCAGACAAATTTCTATGACAAAGTAGTTCTTTCAAGGCTCAAATCAAAATTTTAAACAGTTTACCTTCTTTGTACCTTCTAAAGAGTTTTATGTAACAAACTTTCAGTGTCATCACTAATAGCAGTTCATGCCAAGGATTACTTTCTTAAAACTGCTACTCAAGCCTTGTGATTTGCAGTACACTTCTTATTACAGGATACATTATGCAGAAACCCTCTGCTATGTGATGGGACATGGCAACCCTGCTGTGAGAATGCCTATCAGCGCTTCTTTTAAGGCCCTTTCTCAATTGTCAGCAAAGTATTTTTTAAGGTTAAAAGGTGTAAAATTATTCTGAAATGCTTTTCTGACCTGTCGCCTATCACTGCAAAAAGCTATAGTTCATTTTTTTTTCTAAAATTGTATTTTTTAAATGTGATAATATTATAAGAATAAAGCTAGTAAGAGAAATATAGTTTTCCATGCTTTTCATTATATTTTTTGTAATTTGTTCAGTACTGATACACGTTAAGACTGTGGGTCCCTTTTTATTTCTGATTTTCTTCATTATGATTCTTCCTTTCCTGTGAGTCAGTTACAATGTGCAATTAATGAGAAACCAGCAATTTAAAAATAAAAATATCTTTTCATTTATATTTTTGTGGATTGTTCAAATGAATTCCTGAATCATATTCTCTAATGTAAAAGTCAAATGCAGTAGGGTCATGAAGCATAATCTCATACTGGTATATAAAGCTCACAAGATCTGTCATTCTTCAAGTGCTACCTGTACTTTGATTGAAACAACATCGAATATCAGCAGGAAAACTAGAAGAAGGCTTCTATTCTTCAGACTGGTGGCTGGCTTTCACGGTTTTGCAAGCTGCTTACCTCTAGATTTCCCAGATCTCTAGATTTACATGCACGATTCAAGGCCAATGATCCTATAGTTTTAAATCCTGTGCACAAGAGGTTACCATCTCTCCCATTGTCTGTAGCTTAGGATTTCCGACGGCAGCTAACTGTTTATGTGCTGGTAAAATGCTGGAAGGTAGCTGAAATCACTTTACGCTAAATTTCATGGACTGTTCTGTAACATAGTCTTATCAACCTATACTGGAGAACGCAGCCCCGTATTAAAGAAGCGCCAGACACGAAGGGCCTGGTTATCCCATCTGATACGTGATACATGCACACAAGGTGAGTTGCAGCTGAAGCCAAGAAGAGAAGTACAAATAGGCGGCGGAGAGGAAAACAGATGCTGTGCCAGCTTTATGCATTGAGCTGCGTGGCTGTACCAGAACACCAAGGTGATTATGCCCAAGACCCCAAGAAGTGCTGTGCTTGTGCACAGCTGTAAGAAGTGACAAAAGCAGTATGGCGGCACTCAGGTACCTATGAGGATTTGTACCAGTCCTCTCTGACACAGACTCACCCACTTTTCCTGCCACCCCACCTATCAGTCAGGGCCTCCAGTAAGGTTTCGTTCCTGCATCCTTCAGCGCTGTCAGTGATGAGAAGCAGACCTCTCCACGCTCAGGCGTGCAAGTTGAGCAGCTACTGTGTGCCCTGCTGGCATTAGCAAAAAAGAGAAGGAGATTGCACGTTCTGCTTCACATTGATTTTATCACAACCTCTTTATTAACTAACTGTATCTCATCAGCATAAAGTCTCCTCTTAATCTGCTTATTAGTACCTTGATGACCAAACAGGAGACGGTTGCCATTCATGCACACACAGACGACTGGACCACGTGGTTTTGGCACAACCACGTGTAGACTGGGAGGACTGTGCTGCTCCCCAGCAAGCACCCCCCGGGAGTCTGTACTTCAAGAGGCATGGCCTGGCCCAGCACCCCTTAGAGCCCTTCTCCCTCACGTCCTGTGCAGGATAGGAGCAGGACTCAGCTTCACCCAGCTCCTGGGTGGCAGGAGCAACTGTTTAGCCCCTGGACGTGAGGGCAGAAAGCGAATCTTCACAGCACGGCACAAAGCACGAGGCAGGGGATCACAAGGTTGCTCCAAGGGTGATGAGGAGCCAGCCAGCGTTGACTCTCCAGCACCTAAAGATGCTTGCAGCCCCCACCACACACAGCCTTAACCCCCCCTCCCACAGATGGCTGTTTTCAGTAGTGCAAGGTGGAGCGATCCTTTCAGACACCAGACGAGCAAATTTCTAAAACTATTCCCAAGGGTTTTAACCGCTATATTTAGAAGTTGCTAACAAATACAAAGCGCAAGCAAGGTCGTTGTTGCCTAGAACAAATCACAAAAAATCTTAACAGTGGACAATTCTAGATGAGATTGTTACAGATGTCACTGGATGATCTTTTAAGTTAGACCCTAAAAAATAGGGTCACTGTTTTTTGAAGTATATATATACAAAGTAAAAGAAAATAAAGCTATCAAACTGAACAGTTTGTCTTTATTCCTTGTCAGTCTTCCTGCAACTATTCTGAATGCAAAACAACAGCCTTCTCACTCACCTCCTTAAAACCCCACTTCTTCCACAGGGAGGAATTCAAGGAGTTTGTGAAGTGAAGCCCACCTTTGACTCTCTCTAGACACTGTGTCCTTGGAGAAGGCCATTTCATGTTCATCCTCTTTATTTTTAGGAACATCCAGAATCCCAAGCACATCCCAGACATAAAGAAATCAATTTACTGCCTGAGCATAGAAACCCCCCCCACACACCAAGCCTTGACCCTGCAAAAATTTTTTCATGGGTTTAACTCTAAGTATGTGAGCAGTCCCTTGTTTACACTTGAGTGTTTGCTTAAATGCATATATAAAGTGAGTCTGTTCTAGCTGTACTTGCTGTTCTAGCTTAGCTCCAACATACAGAGGTTACAAAGTCACTGAGGAAACATAAAGAAAAAAATCAAATAGTCAGCATGATGCTAGCCAGTTCCCTGGGACCAAACTAAGACATTTTTTAAAATCACTTGAAACTTGCCAGGCCGTCTTCACAGAGGTCTCAGATGCTGTAGGATTCATGCGTTTTAGCATTTAAAAGTCATCTGTCTAGATCTAAAATTAGGGTTCCTTTATCATCTTGAAAAGAGATGTGCATATCCAGAGGCATTTCATCTCACACTCAGGTAGGTATCTAAGATTGTGATCCTCTATCCCTGGTGAGAAGAAACAATTCACAGACCTGCAAGACTAGGATTTGGGAAATACTTACAAGGAGCTGCTACTCTTCTTCTGAAAATCCACATTCAATTCCTTCTGCATCCAAACTCCAGCTGTGACCTCGGGTGAGGAATAAAAGGCAAGGTTATTGTCTTGATGTAATTTTAACATTGTCTTCATCCCCTTTCTGTGTAATCATTTCCATGAACTTACCACAGTGGAGATAGGGCATAAGAAACCTAGAAGGAGCAATCCTCAGGACACTGAATATTTTGTTTTCACAATATTTCGGAGACACTAGCCAAATACCTGCAAAATAAGGTCCCTATGTAAAATAGGGACCATCTTGAAAATTATTGCTTTCAAAGCACCTACTGAAGCTAACGGTTGGTTTTTGCAGGAAGTCTGGATGGTAGGCATCTGTGGGAAGCGCTGCTCCACACTGTAGAAGGGTTAGGAGGATCTGTGTTCACCCATGAGACCCAGAACATGACTATGGCCTTAATCCCAAATAAACAGAAATCCTGCTGCTAATTGCAATGCCACAGGATATGGCATTTTATTATTACCCATTAATGCCAAGGTCGTATTTTGGCTCCTAAGTCAGGATTGTGACCTGGTCATGTAAGAGGCAGTTCACAGACCTGCAAACCAGCAGCATGAGGGCAAGGCTGTCTTCAAAGGTACAGCTGCAGCCCCTAAACAAGTTGGGTCAGGTTCCCTCATGGACCGTCATGAATACCTGCCAAGGAGCATGGCCGTCCTGCTTCAGTATCTGCCAAGGATTGGAGATATTTTGCAGATTAAGCAGCTTTCACTGTTTGCTGTGCCCAGTCTGAGTGGGGTATTGAGTACCTGAGCTCCATCTTGCCCAATGAAGGGAGAGAGGTTCCAGTTCCAGGTATCATTTTCCAAAGCAGGGCTTCAATAGGGAAGAAGTGTGACATGTCTCTAAGCATTAGCAGGGGCAGGCAGGTGTGAGGGAAAGAAAGACAGTCAGTCACATGCATTAGCAATGTGTCCAAGATGGATATATGCAACTACTCTTTTTTAATTTAGAGGTGCAAATTAAATAAACGGCCAAAGGACATAAGAAATTAAGAAGTCCATTTTAATATCCAAACAATGGATTTCAGGAGTTAAAAAATAGCAGAAATGCTACAACAATATTCAGACTTCTTTGATTTTTAGATTTCATAATCTAAAATATCACATTTTTTTGCTTGGTAAAATACATTGGTTTCAACCCAGTGTTTCTCATACACACATAGTATGAATAGGTTGTTTTCACTTCTTGTACAAGAGAGTAGATTTTTCTAAGCACTGTACAGTATGAAATAAATACCTCACTTTCCTGTTCCTTTTGTTCTTCTGGTTTTCCTTTTTTCAAGGATTTTCCTACTTTTCAAAAGAATCCCATATTTCTGGAAATCTAATCCAATTTTTTTTGCATATTGCACTAGTAAGTGACTAAAACAAAAAAAGCAACGATTTTGTTACCATTGTTCCAAAAAACTTGAACTGAAGCAGAGGGCAAAGGGAAACAAATGTTTTAGCTTGCTTTTAAAACCTCAGTGGGTTTCCCTATACATACATATGCATGAAAAACATATAGATACACATATAAAATACAAAGAAATCAGATGAGGTAATAGCACCCCCTTCTGAGAGTTAGGACCAAAGCTTATACCCTCACTTTAAAGCAAATCAGGGCACTTTACATCGTGGTGCTACAGCTTTTTGATATGCAGTTCCTACCTCCTCTTTTGTCCTACTGCGCTAAACTAGAGAGATGTACCTACTGTTCACTTGGCATTTATCTGCTCCTCCCTCTGTCACTGCAAGAACTGCTTAGTTACAAGGCAGCAATTACAACTCAGAGCTAGGAAGTCCACAAAAAATTATTTTCTTCAGCTCACCCATTCAATTATTCCATGTATCAAATAGCCCTTGAACTGGTAGGTTTTGGATGTGAGAGTTGGCTTCAGCTTTTGCAGTCAGGGGACAGGTGGAGGAGGGTATGAAGGGCCGATAGCAGGAATATCACTCCATTCTTCAGTGACTCAATNNNGGGGGGGTGGGGGGTGGAACTTCACCTCTTCTGACATGGGCGCAGCCTCCTCTCCCCCTCCCCTCCGCATCCCCTAGTCTGCGGTTAGAGCAGGAAAGGACCAAGAGCCCATCTCCCTCTTGCAGCAGCAAGGGCTCAAGACGTAGTATCTGCAGCACCTAATGGGATTATATCCAGAGCCATTCCAGTATCACAGGGACTATGGTAAGGCTCTTTATGAGCCTCCCTTATCATGTACCTACACCAGCAAACATTGGCTCGGTTCCTCTCTTGGCCTGGCAAAAACGTTGCCTTACCTACCAAAAGAAGTGCATTTTCCACACTCTGAGGGAAAAAACAGAGCAAGATGATTTCCTGCCTCATCCATCCTTTCCCAAGAGCGAATTTCCCCTCATGCAATTTCATCTCAATGGGAACGAGAAGATGATTCCCCCACTTGCTCAACACAACGTGGGCTCAGTTACGCAGCACAGTATGGGCAGAGCTCTTGTAACTCAACGAAGAGCAGTCCTTCCACAGCTCCCTTCCACCAGACGAGGCTTTAGTGGCATTCAACCACCCCAGCAGCCTGCAGCTCACCAGCCCAAAGCCAAAATAAATCATACACAGTAACAGTAATCACACCACAAAACCCTCAGAGAGTAATTAAGAAATATAGGCAGGGTCAAGAGACAAAAGGAGAATATAAGAGTGCTGCTCAAATTCCCACTTCTCACTGAAAACTGATTTGTGATATTTCTCAGCACGTGCTCTGGATAAACAGTAGTTTGCATAGATATTGCTGCAAAAAAACTTCTGTAGGGTCTGTAACAACGCAGCTAAGGGAAAAGAGCAACGGTATTTACTCTTTTTTGAGCTGCAAAAGAAAGAAAAGTGTGTGATGAAAGGTGCTAGACTCTATGGAAAATAGTGAAGGAACTCTGCAACTTAAAGCACAGAAATCCACATGACACTGAGCTATGTATAATTTACCATGACAAATCAGTGCTCTAGCAGAAAGAGTCACAGCATGTGAAGAAAAAAATTAGCACAAGCTGAAGATAAGATAGACACCATTTTCTACTTGCAGTGCCAGAAAGAAAAAAGAGTAAAAATTAAGCCAAACAAATAGAAACAATACACAGTAATACTGAAAGGGAAAGAAAGTCTCCCAGGTCATGTATAAAGGAATGCACCAGAGAAACTGAACAAGGGAATACCATAGCATCATGAGGAAAATATGACATCTGAAAAAATTATCAAAGTCCACAAAAATCCATGTGATAATGCTGAATCTGAAGGAAGAGCCCCCAGAAGAGTTTTTTGCAGCCCAAAACCTGTAGCAAGCAAGATGCCAAGGTAGGTATGAATAAAGTGACTGAGATAAGAACTTATGAAGTAATTACAGCACATAAAAGTGGAAATACCTGAAGCCCAAGTTGCAATGGTACTTGGTTTTGACTCAACACTGTTACATGTAGGGCTATTGCATGTGACTAAGAGCCACCTGTACACGCTGAGAGAGTGCAAAAATGAAACCGATTTGGGGGAATGAGTTCAAATGATGCCTACACACTTGGGATCTTTCAGGTCAAGGGTAGTAAGCACACAGGTTAATGCCCAAATTCCCCAAAAGATCACGATACTCAAAAATTCATACAGAGAATAAAATACAGGAACATGAATGGACAAGCATGTGTATTTTGTTATAGGGTTCTTTAAAAATAGTTGCTGGTAAAATGGGATTCCTACTACAAACAAATAATCATACCTTTAATAGTTCTCTGTTGATTTCACAAATCTCAATCTCATCAAATAGGAGCTGTATCTCCAGGAACTCCTCTGAAAAAGGCATCTCCCCCAGCATCTGGAAGATTGTCCAATTACAATTTATAGAAACTTACGGAACAGATGACTGATTAAAGACAGAAGTCCTGTAGAGTGTTAGGAAAAGAGAAGAAAGAGTGTGACAGAGTGTGTGAGAGAGCAAGCGAACTTCACTTTCTCATATATAAAGTGACGGGAATTACACTTGTCCTTAAGTTTTGTGGTGAATGGAGTCAGTCCCTGGTGTCAGATTTGGTCAGGTTTTCTTGCTTTCATTCTCTTTTTTCTTCTACTTTTTTCATTGTCTCTTGCTATGTGCAGACTCCACATTGATATGAAAAACCTACATCAATTCTTATGGAGTCTTTTTGGATTTGCCTGTATTATCAAAAGGGGCAGTACCAGCAGAGAATAAAAGATCGCTGTTAACCCTGGGCTGAGTCAGGGGAATGGTAGATGGCTTCTCCTGGGAACACAAGGCAGGTTGCAGAGAGCTTTTGCCCTGGAAATCCCACCCCGAGCAGGATCATCAAGAGCTAACAGCTCTTCCTTGCTCTCTCTAGGCACTGGCAGTCGTCCACAGAAGGAAATTGTATTATCATGCCTGGAAGGAGAATTGCACACTCATGCACTTCCCATCCCATCCCAGGTATTGCTGTCCCTGAGCTGGCACCAGAGTCCAATTGGTTCAGAAGCATTTGAGATTGACTGCTGACCAAGCCCCTTGACTCTTCTTCATTGCTGACAGCTCCTGCCCCACTGACTCTTTGGCATGGATGGACAAACCTGAGTATTTAACCCCCGCAGCATTGGATCTGCCTTTCTGCTTCAGCCAGTATGGCTGTGAGGATTACCTGGGCACGAGCTGGGAGCTCTCTGTTGCACCAACTAAATGTTTCACAGAATCACCTGTAAATGACCAGCCACAAAATAATCCATTAAAACAAACAGCACTCTTCCTTGAGGTGAGAACAAGAGACAAACCCCTGTATTACCAATGGTCCTTAACATATTTGCCTGGCCCAAAATTTAAGAAAAGTCTGCTGGAATAGATTTGGACTGGAAGCTGGCAGGATCTTGAAAGACAACATAACAAACTCTGTCATGAAATATGAAGTTGTCATGCAAGAAAAGAGACTCTGCAATTTTTCCTTTGTACTTTTTTACATTTCCGTCATAGTTATAATCCTTTGGAAGACTTGGAGACTTAACACTTGCATTGAGTAATTCAAAGACAAAATGTCCATTCAGTATTGGTGATCTGACTTTCCTGCTGTTTCTGTGAAATGGCTGCCAAAGATACACACATCTCAAAAGATGGACTCTGGGAAAAAAACTTCGAACCAATCACAGCAAAAGTAATCATTGTGAACAGGATGCAGAGACTAAGGACACGCAAAATTACGTGCCTCTCAATAAAGGTTTCAGGGAGTTTGAGGCTATCTATGAAAGTGTACAACATACTATGCCAAGAAAGAAAAAAAAAAGGAACTATTTGATAGATTATGATCCAAACAGTTATACCCTACATGCATAAGACTGAGGCCTGGTTTACCAAGTTTTTCTGACCAGTGTGGAACTTGAAGCATTGCAGCAGTCTGCAGGCAAGCTGAGGGCAAGGTTTGCAGAATCATCAACTGCGGGACAGAACTATGCACATCTGCCTGCCAATAAATATGCAAGGATAGCTCAACATTGTGTGCCATATCAACCGAAGCAACAAATTGCAATGAATTGTTTCCTTTATGGGAAAATATTAACATCCCAAACAAAAATTAAAATGAAAATTCTGTTTTCCGTTAGCAGTCTCGATAGGCTAAATAACGCTAACTTTTGAATTTTGGACGGGAAAATAAATGTTACACAAACCCAAGGAACAATCAAGATGCTTGGGTGTCATACAAATGGGGTACAAATGATGAGAGCGACTGAAAGCCCAACACAGAACTGTCACTCTTGCAGGTGACCACGGTGGCACAGCAAAGCCAGCCTCATGGCAAAGGCCGTCTCAGCACTGTCTCATTCAAGGCTGGAGAGCCACAGCCACATGTAAACAAGGTTACAGCAGCTGAAGAAGGCAGTGTCTCTCAGCTGAGACACAGCAACTGGCACAGCACCCCAAAGGAAGGTGAAATGCTCCAGCCTCCAGCAGGACAGGGGATGCTTGCTGCAGGCTGGTGTTCTCGAGCAAAAGCCTAAGCTGACGTGTTTTGGTCGGCATCCAAGGAGCTGATACAGGAGATCAAACCCTTAGCCCCATCTTCTGTGTGCTACCAGCTGGGCAAGCGATGTAGTAAAACCACATTGTCTCAAAAGTGTCTCACTGGACAGACACAAGGGGAGTCAAGTCCCCCTGCCCAGAAGGAAAGACAGCCCCTGTCTGCCGTGGGATGCTTTCCTGAATCAAGGCGCGCTGGAGCTTGGGGCTCCCTCCTTACCCTGCTGATATGCTGTCACACCAAGCTGAAGTGGCTCGGCTGGGTCCAGCACCTCGTGATAATCAGTGAACATAAGCGTGGCATTGAACTGAGGCACAGCTTTGCCTCTTCCACTGCTGGCAGGGCTCTTGCATGCTCCAGCCCCTCTGCTCAGCACGACACATCAGCGGGCCATGCTGAGGAGAGAAACAACGCAGGGCACAAAGGAGCAATGCTAACAGGAGCAGGGGGATATGGCGAAGGAGAGCTGAAAGCCCGTGAGCAAAGAGAAAGAAGGAAGGAAAAATTAGGTTGACGAATAAAGACGGAATAAAGACTTTATGGGGGGGGGTAAAGAAGCAATGTATTTCTGCGCTTGCACTTTTCCCTTTACACAGGCAAAAGCGAGAAGCAGAAATGCTGGTTTTAATACCTTTCACGATGAAATTCAGAAAGGAAATAGAAAAGAGATTGAAAGGCAGAGCTCCGAGAGCTCCCGCTCCCAGGCTGCTAGGCCAATAATTTTCAAGCTGTGGTCCATTGTGACTTGTACCACCAGGCTGTGTTTACACTGTGACTTAGTGCCAGCAGTACTGCTGGATAAGGCCTTTCAGCAGATCAGCACCAAATCCTATTTTCAAAGATTTAAAAAAAAAACAACAACAACAACAACAAAAGCCTCATTAAAAAAATTTGCTCTGAACAAAACCTTGGCATGATATTGTACATCCTGGACAATTCCCCCACCAACTTCTAAATGAGCACATTTGGGCATTATGAGATGTCCATTTTGTGGCGATTTTGTAGACATTGTGAAATGTATATGGTTTCAAAGTTTATCAGTTAAAGCTTAATATTATCCACACAGAGCCCGGTACTAGAAGAGACAGCCTCTGCTTCTGTGCCAGTGCATCAATGGTACCTGTTATGTCTCCATAAACTAAATTTGTTCACATGAATAGAAAAGCATATTTTAAAGTCTAGAGGGAATGGAAATCCTTGGTCACCCTGAACATGAAAAGGGTAGTGAAAACTCTGGGACAACCCAGGCAAAACATTTTTGCTCAAATGACTAAACGTGAAGCTAGAATAATTGGCTTACACTGCAGTTTTACAGGTAAAATGGCTAATGTCCTTCCCCTTGCCTGATGTTCTGTCCCACAACCGGTTTACCAGTTTCCTTTCTTTCACTCTATCAAGCTCAATGGTTTTGTTTTATCCTTCCTAATTAACCTTGTGTCTTTCTCTGTTTACTCCCTCTTGCTCCTCTCATCCCATTGATCTCATCCCCTTGCTGGCTGGGATGTCAGCCTTGGTTTGACCTCCTACCACAGTAACTGTTTTTTGCTCTAGAAGGTCTCAGAATGAGCCGATTCATAACGTTTATATTTACTTCTCTCTCAACCCCCCTCTCAAGCCCCTCTGCCACAGCAGTTACAAGAGAAGAACCAGTGTTTAATGGTAGGGATAACAGGCACTTGATAAACTGAAACTAGACAAATAAGAGTGTGTAGGAAGGTACATCGCTGGTTTCTATCTCCCACACCCATCATTTACAACTCACTTCTCAGAGCAGAACTTGAAGAGTAAATACAGTATTTCATCCAGTCTCACAGTTCCCTGGCAAGTGCAATACAGCAAATACATAAATAAATATCACTTCAATCACCCAGCGGCCCAGAGGCTATTGATGAGCACGTAGTCATGCTATGCAAAGCTGAAAGGCTTTGTATGCCCAAGCATAGTCAAGGAGTAA
This sequence comes from Pandion haliaetus, assembly GCA_013401275.1. Taxonomy (NCBI): domain Eukaryota; kingdom Metazoa; phylum Chordata; class Aves; order Accipitriformes; family Pandionidae; genus Pandion; species Pandion haliaetus. The sequence goes on along the minus strand of VYZV01026419.1, from coordinate 29,600 downwards.
ATCACTCACCTCTTCTGAAAGGCCAGCAGCGCAGTGTCCTGGAGCACCAGCTCACACCAGAGAGAGGAGCACCCAACGAACAGCAGGCATCATTTCTTCTGACCCAGATGCGTGCTGTGAGAATAGCAGACCCCACAAGTCACATCAGAAAGCTAAAGAAGCCTGACTTCAAGCAAACCGCTACAGCTAGTTACCAAATGCCTCTAGAATTAAGAAATGCAACACAAAGAGAGCAAAACCAATTGATTTCCTATATCAATGATCGACAGCTACATTCAGTTAACTTGGATGCGTGCTGGGGTAGCAGAGCATGTGCAAGTAGCGTGGTGCTGAAATATTCTGCAAGAACATTTTAACGAGAGAGCACCTGCAAAAGTCAAGTTGTGAATATTTTTTCCCCATTACTGCTTCTTTTGCCTTCCCTGCTCTAGATGGGTTTGTCTTTTCTACAGGCTCTCCTAAATGAAGAAGCAAAGCACATGTGTGAGGGGGTGCGTACCCAAGAACCCTTAGAAAAACCTTGAAACAATACGTGTCCCTCCCTCTCAATACCAGGAATGCAACTTCAGTAGGCACAAGAGCTCTGTTCTCTCCTGGCTGGGCTAGTCACACTTCTGAGCCTGCATTTCTTGCCTGGAGCAGCAGTCACTTTGTTATCCGTCCAGCCAGCATCCTTTTGTTGATCAGTGAAGTTTTGGCACTGCAGATGTGATAAGAATAAAAACATTTAAGCAATCGGTTAATCTAACAAATATGTTAAATATAGTGAGACAATGAGATCGAATGCCCACTGCTTTCACTGGCACCAGACATAAATCTCAGAGAAAATTGCACAGATGCAATCAGAGTTGAACACGAGAAGTGTTTGGCACATTTGAGCTCTGCTACCCTGAAGATAAGACTTGAAAAAAGGACAGACTGCCTATCAATACCTTCACAGAGCACACCCTTTTGAGCTCTATAAATACATTACATTCTCACCACAATACTTTTCTTTTTTTTCCAGGGCTGTCTTTAAACATACATGTCCTCATTTCTAACTCAAGATTTTTTTTTTAAAGCATCCTTCTGATAACTTTCCCTAGCTTTGAATTATTAGCGAGCTACTTAATTGTAGCTAACATTTACCAACATTAGTCAAAAGTCTCTGCCAATACAAAAAGCTATTTGTAAAATAGGTACTTTTAATAAAATATTTATAATAAGGCAGTTGTCAGCTGTTTGCAGGTGCCCTCGCAGTCAAGTCTTATTAATGAAAGGTGGGAAGCAACTTCCTGGAGGAGACTGCTCTGAGATTTGCAATTAAAGCAAATCTGTTTCACACTCTAATGGCTGAGTGTTGTCTCCAAATTGAACACAACGACTCTTTAGGGGATAGCTAAATTTCCCAGGCAATCTGTTTAATTAGAAACTCTCCTAAATTTTATAGGGATTTTTTTTAAATAACTTTTTGAGAATAGACCTTATTTTTCACCTCATATTCTTATGTTCCTCTCATGACAAACCATTTTTCAGCTTTAGGCATCAAGCAAATATGTTCTTCTCTCATTCAAGATAAGAGTAAGAGATTTGCTTAAAGAATTCAAGTTAACTTTTTAATGTACCTTAGGTAAAACACATTCACCTCCCCTGTGGGCTTTCCTGTTGAGAAATAAAGTTACCCTCATTTGAAACACTTTTCAACCATCACAGCAGGAAATAAATGAAACTAAGAACTAAGCCCATTTTAATTTTGAAGGAGAATGTACACATAGAGTTTTAATGTGCTTTAGCTAAAGCACTTCAATTTCATACCTCTATTAATTCAAACGAGCTCTTCTGAGTGATCACAACAAGGTTATTTTTAGATTATTCAAAAATGCACAACTGTTATTATCAGTTCAGAGTTAAATGGACAGCCCAGTAGCCTTAAGACAAGGCTTCAGCTTCTCTTACAGCCCCAGAAACAGCCCATCTGGTATTTCCATAGCACACGTCTCTCTGGTTAGAAGCCAAAGGTCTTTTAATATCTGGGTTGTCACAGCCACAGGATGCCCAGGAGCCAGTAAGGAAAACCACTGGCTATTGTCTGATACAAAAATATTATGCTTTTTTGTCTTGAAGTTGCACTGCTGTTTAAATATCACTTCATGAACTGTTGCATAAATTGACCTGTCAAGACTGGCAATGCTTATGTCTTTGTTTTTTCTAACCTGCTTAAGAATAATTAAAGGGTAAGAAAAATGCTCCAGCTCATTTCTCCGGTGTTGAACCCAGGAATGTCTCCCAGCTCCTGCGTTTAGCTGTGCACCCCAGCTGAGCCTGAATCCCGGATAGGGTGAGGATCTGGTGTACGGCATCCCCCCGCCCCAGTTCCTCACTCCAGTGCTCTCGCCTTCATGGACAAAACCAAGGGCTCACAGACTGGAAAGAGCTGTACCATCTTCCAGCATAGTCCAGACAATCGGGGTGCCGGAGAAGAGGATATGCTGCAGAATAACTGAGGCAGTGTCATGGGCACCCCTACAGGTGAGCTGAAGAAGGACTTCTCTGATTCTGATTGACGTGAAATTCAGGTCCCGTAGGAGACCAAGGCCCCAGGCATGAGAGACCATGTTTGTAAAAACCCTTCGCAGGAGGTGGACAAAGAGCCATCCTTTCCATAAGGGTATGGCTGGCAGAGATGGCAGGGATGAGAATGAGATTTTGCTAAATCCAGCTAGGCCAATAGCAAGTGAGGCACACAGTGACCCCACAGACACCAAAACATTGACATCACCCAGCTGGGCAGATGGCAAGGGAAAAATTGCTGCGGCACTGCTAACTGAGCCTGAGATAGTGAGGTTTTGACCTCAGAGTTTGGAAGACCTTGGCAGGGCTCTGGAAAGTGGATAAGTGCGAGAGTGAACACGAACTCTTCATCCATATGCAACACTTGGAAATATAAGCTGACCCCCGTCATTAAGACAGAGGCTTACACGGACCTGCAGTTACATGGCAATAGCCCTGGTAGCATGCTGTGGCCACGGAGGCCTAGGACCACCATGGAGGCCATGGAACGGCTTGGAGGAAGGTTTGATTTTTCTATTGAACTGATGTATCTTGAGAGCAAAAAACTCATGTTGATGTGGACGTCTCTGCCCACTATCCACAGGCTTCATAGGTGGGTTACATGTACACCTGTGAGATGACTGTAGACATCACAGTCTTCACCTCCAAATACTCTATGTAAGCACATAGTCAGGGATAAATTATTTGGCATGGGGATTGCAAGGTAGTTACACAGCCACCGTTGAAGGAATCTTCTGTACGCCCAGTGTGGAAAATACACCAGCTGGAGGTTTGCATGGCAGAAGCAAAACATGGTGTTGCTGCAATACCACGTAATGATGCAATCAGTTGGACAAAGCTGGAAGACTATTAGTAGACATGCCCAGATAATGTTGGTTATCTGAAGGACACCTGAGCATCCAAAGCAGCCAAGAACTGGGAAGGCTCAGAGCTGACTCCAAGTTGCTATAGTCTCACCTGGCTTGAGTTTGGCCTGAGACTTTTAGAGATGCCATGCACTGTCCTGCTCCACGGTTCAGCCCTGGCTCAGCATGATATAATTTGTTCAGTTTTCAGTCTTACACTCCCCTTCATAAACCCTAAAAAAATTACCTAACAAGAAGGAAGGCTCCTAGTCTGCTCCACACACAGCAGTGAAAAGTCTGTTACAACTGATCCCCCAAACCCAAAAAGAGCACCTGTCTTTTCCCTTAGTTGGATGAAATTTTGAAACTAGGCAGGAAATTCCCCAGAATTTGGCTCACTGTGTAAAAACAAGTTTTGAGGGAATTCAAAGCACTTATAATTGGCTGTAGGCAGGCAGGCTTAAGGTTAGAATGAGTGACACATCCAAAACACAAGAAAGGTTTAAAGTTATCATCAAACAAGCACACCTACATTGGCAAGTTCAGCCATACCGAAGGCTGCAAAACTGGTGAAGGGCTGTAGTCTACTAGAGTGCCACAGAACTAAATATTGCCCTTCCATTTAGCGTGCCTGAGGACTACAAGGCTGCAGTGCAGAAATGTACACAGATGTGTCTAAAAGGATTTCAGCCTATCCTCATAATAATTTTTCTCTCAAGTTTTGGCAGGTTTAGAAAGCTAGAGAAAGGGATCGAAACTTGGGACAAACATAGTTCTGAATAAAAAGAAGACAGCTTGAAACTTCTGGGGAGTTACTGGAAAAGAAACTACAGTGTACTAACATTTTTCCATCAAATTTCAAACATGTTGGATAAAATGGCACGCTGTCCCCAAAGCCTGGATACAATCTCTTTGAAATCTGTAAGAAATAGCATGAATATGAGATTGGGTATGCATAGCATGTACAATTGCACACAAGTTTCTGTGAGCAGACACAAACATGAAAGTTCACACAATAATTAAATAAATGGGAAGCAGAGCAGCTGGGAAGATTCCAAACACCACGTCTTAGTTACTTAATCACCCTGCAAACACATTTCAGATTACTCCACTTTTACTAGTTTCATGTTAAAATGCAAATCACATACTGTAGCTTTAATGAAACAGTGAAATAGAAAATAATTTTTTGCGTAAAGATCTACTAAATAGATTCTTTTCCCCCAAAATTGGCTTGTCCGATACATCCTCTGCTCAGTTTTAGTTCCTTCTCTACATTGCAGTTCTTTTGGTAGGATGCCAAAGCCTGTCAATTAACAGTAAGCCTATCCCTTATGAACAGAAGCAGGGACTGTGATCATGTTCAACTAAGATCAAGGATTAGTAAATCAGCATGGCACCAGATTGCAGGCACTATTTAAACCCCACAGGCCTACAAGCCATTGCAGCAATATTATATTCCAGCTGGATGTGGAGAACAGAATCTCATAGTTACAGCGGAACTCACTTTTTACCTTTCCTGTGCAGGCAATTACAAGTTAACTTAACATGAGCCCTGATTAAATCATGTTGGCTTGCTCAAATGCCAGTTAGGAAACACCCACATGCTGCCACTGCTGGTATCTTATCAAGGACTTGCCATCAAATTAAACATATTTCATTACAGCTACAATAAATTATAGAAGACTGGATTTTTTTACAAGCAAACCAAATATTGCACCAAAGCTGGCACAAAGATTCCTTTTTGGAGCTTGAAGAACTGTAATGCTATCTTACCCCTTGCCTGGCACACGGGGTTGTTTCAAGGTTGTTTCTGTTGTGTGCTGCAGAATCCGGCACACTACACATGGTGAAACATTTTGTTTGCTTAATAAACAGAGTTTGAGTTCAGGGCTTGATTTTCTTTGCCAGAAAATGGCAACCCAGTACAGTATACATCCCATCCTTCCATCCTTCCTATAATAATTCCTTCCCTCAGGGATTCCCCCCCCCCTTTTTTTTTTTTTTCTTTTCCTTGAGAAAGGGATAGGTTTCTTTTATCCCAGATCAAGTGACAAGGAAAGGAGCTGAGATGTTTACTGCCAGGTAAAATACAAAGTCATGGAGGTCCAGGGGGACCTCATTCCACAACCCTACTGCCAGGTTGAAAACAAACGATATTATCAGAAAATGATCACAGAAAGCAAGCCTCGCTCAGAGAAAGATAGTCTTTATTAACCTCTCTTTGAAATAACCTGAAAGCAAAGTCAAAGAACAATGAGGAAGGGTGACCTGCTTCACTATTGCTGCCCCCACCAACATGCTCAGCTGGAGCAACACCTCATGCATTGCCAGACTGCTAACGTTAACGCGGTGACAGGTCTGCAACCAGAGAAGACGCTTGGGTCTTTAAGCAGAGGTTTTGCCTTAACATCGCCTACCTTGCTGAGCAATGATTTCCTACACCTGAAAATTAAAACAGGAAGAAACCCGGTGCTCTGATTTTCAACCTCGATGCCTTTGGCTTCTTTTTTGATGACAAGCACTGTGTAAGGAGGGAGGGAGGTCCCAGCTCAGGGGCCCTGATCTATTGTTTAAGTGGTCTCTTGGGAATTGAACTACAGCCATTTCACAACAGGCACGTTGGCTATTTCTGCACTGTGGGACCCCAAAATACGTGTCGGTTCTTGGGCCTGCTGGGTTCTGCAGCCACGTACCTGCTCCATACTGGGATGAGAGCTGGGCACCAGCCGGTCCCTCTCCTCTCTCCCTCTTCTCCAGTTTCCCAGTGAAAGGCAGACGTACAGCGCAGGAGTGCCCTTGGCACTGCCCAGCCAGATGGCATTTGGCATTGGCAGAGGACCACGACAAAAGGGATGTGCGTCCAGGCATACTGTGTGTATTTGTGCTTTTGTCTGAGATTCGTCTCTCCTAACCTGATAGATCTGTTACTTAAGTGTCTGTTCCTGAGCTAGTCACCACTGGCTGCTTTTCTAATAAAAAAAGAGAAAGAAGCATTTTAATGGTGTGATTCACAGCATCTTAAAACAGATGCCGAAAATAGGGTCAAATTATCTTCCAATTAATATAAAGGGAGCCAAGGGGACTAGTACACATAGACATTTATACTGCAGATATCTAAAGACAGCAGATATGAGTTTTGGCCTTTGTGGCTCATCAGCATGGACCCCTTTGCTGAACACCTGGAGTTTCCTGGGATGAGAATGATTGAATGTCAGCATCCTGTTAAGGACAGCAATTAATCTCAGACTTCAAATAATATTTGCTTAATGTCATTTGTTCACTTCCACATTGCATGCAGGCCCTGAAACAAAGGATGGAGCCTGCAGATTTCTGCAATTCACTGCAAGACTCGCTAACCAGACCCATCTGGTTTTGACCTCTTTCACAAGTATCCCACCAAAACCAATTTCTTAGCAAATCAGGTTTCCTTCTCCTTTGGAGCTCTGTGATTCAGAAATCCCTCTCGCTCAGGACTTTCCTGTGGGTAACATGGCTATCAGCATGGATGTTAAGTCATCTTTTTGCACATCTGGTGTACTGCGTAAAGGAATTTCTTTTCTTTAAATGCTGAGCAGAGGGAAGAGCTGTAAACCACTCATTCTTTTTACTGAGAGCATCTTGAATGATGTTACCGGTGATCCCTAATGAAAAAGCTATTGAAATCCCTATGCATAGCAGTGTTTCTTTCCAGGGACTAGCCTAAAAAGAGACTTGCTTCTATTCCAAATGGTGCAGGCACAAGGTCCTGATTTATAAGTACAACTTTTAGCATAAGTTTAAGTCCAAGCAACCTAGGAACAACTAGCATATTCTTGAGTACTTTGCTGAAAAGGTCACATGAATCATGGCTGCAAGTACTGAGTTTTCTTTAAGAGAATTGTGTCCCATATCTGTCATGACAGAGGGATTATTTTAGGAGAAAAACTTTCTTAAAATCAGGATTTTAAATTCAATTAATACCTGGAGCTCATTAAAGAGAAAAGAGTTGCCACGCAAATGAATTACTTCTAGTGATACTATCAGTTTTGTGCCTTTAATTTGTACTTGCAAGAAAAAAATAGTTTTTCTCACTTGATGTTTATGCTATATAATTGCTCAGATGGACATTTATTGGCTTGCCTGGTGTCTGATGGTCTCTGAACAGCTAAGTAAGAGAAAGGAAATGAACAGGCTGCAGAAGTTCTGATTGTGAAACAATTGCTCTTTGGAAGCGTTACCATGCCAAGTGAAAATACAAGAACTGAATGTAATTTGGCATTGCTAGAACTTGTTAGGGCTTTTTCTCCTCTTAGCAGTATCCTCATGTGACAGGATTTGGTTATGAGGAAACTCCTAGAGCAATGCTGTATCAGGTCCGTAAGGAGTTTCAAAGCCCATCTGAAAAGAGGGAGGAGAGATGGCAGAGGGAATGGAGACCTACAGGAAAAACACAACGAAGCCTGGTGTAGCTTTCCCAGTTCCCTTTAAAGCCAAGATGTACATGCCAAAAGCTCCTCTGTTCCCTTGAATTCTCAAACTATGAAGTAAATGTACACAACCCTTTTTTCTACCCCAACCACACAGAAAAACCTTTCTATTGCTGAATCCTATTTATATGCCTAACTAGAAAACATAGAACATTTTTAAAAAAGCATCCAGTGCAAAGTACAGCGGTATTTTCTGCAGGATTTTTTCACTGTATTTGTTAATTAGAGGTTGAAATACTAAATAATCACTAACACTATCAGCTGATGGGTAATGTTTGTGTCAAACAGTAAAGCTACTAACAAGCAGTACTACAGTTTCATAACATGGGCTTTTATTCAAACAAAAAAACCCCACAGGTTTTAGGATTTTTTTTTTCCTGCTGATCTTCTGCTGAGCTTATCAAGCTGAGCAGTCATGGAATCAATCTCACTGAGGAGCCGCAATTTCTCCCCAATTCTCCCATGAAGCTTAAAATCAGGGCTTTGNNNNTTTTATCCTCTATGCTTTTACATGGAAACTCAGAAATACATTTGCACCATCACATAGCACCTATAAAAGCAGCAGGAAAGCAAATTCTGTCTTTGCAAGTTAGGGTAGAGCTTTCAAATGCACTGGACACCAATGCATTTAAGGGGGGAAAAATAAAAGAAAAAAAAGCAAGCACCTCTTTCCTTGCTTATTTCTGATAGCAGGTACATGACAAAATGGTAAGGTTGGACCTACCTTCTAGTCTGGTGTTGATTCCCTTATCTCTATGGACTATTTATGCAGTCATAAAACCACAGGACTGGTGGGATCCCCATTATACCCCTGTCCTCTATGCTTAAACGAGCTCAAGCATCCCAATTCCCTTTTAACAGATGCCAGTCTAACGTGGTTTTTAATACCTCCAGTAATAATGAGGAATCTCGACGTATTCCAGCACTACTGCATCCATAGTTGGAGGGCTTTTGCTGTGTCTGACCTGAGTTTCTGTTTGATGCAGTGTAAGCCCATCGTTTCTCTCCCATCTATCTTAGACAAGAAGAGCAGGTTAGTCCCTCCCTTGCAGCAGCCTTTCAACACTTGCCATGTCACACCTCAGTATTCACTCCATTAGCATGTGCAGACCTGAGATGCCATGTTTTCTGGAGCTCTGACCATTTTCACTGCTCCCCCTCCAATTACTCTCCCCAAAACTTGACACCCCAAATGGGACACAGTATTTCATACGAGGCCTTGCTAACGCGGAGCAGAAGAGAAGAAGAACTGGACACGTCATGCGTGCTGCATTCCTATTTATATACCTCAGCATGATGCCTGGCTTTTTCAGTTTATCTCCAATTTGCCAAGAACATTTGAATTCTCTTTCTGGTCCGGCATGCCGGCAGCCCCTCTCAAGTTTTGCTTTTTTGCAAATGCATTGAATGCAGTTGCTATGCTATCGTTTAGGCTGTTAATGAAAACCGACCCAGATCACTGACACTGAGCTGCTCTTTTTCAGTGCAGTGAAACGTTGTTTTGTGGCGGGAAAACACAGAAAACATTATTTTCTTTTTTAATCTCTGAGTATGCATGCTTTGATACTGTTGTTTTTAATGGAATTACCTACAGAAGGCCTGCATTTTTTACAACCCAAGAACTTTATCAAAATTCAATGCATGAACATTTGAAGCCTGGCTTTTGCTTTATAGAACTGTTGTGCTTTGGGGTTTTTTTTCTTCCATTTGTTTTGCTTTGCTTTGTTTCTCAGCACAGAATGAATATGATCAGGGAAATAGCCACCAAAGTCAAAGAATGGGGGGACTTATTACAAGACACTTGAAAATTAACTGTTAAAACTAATGTCTGCATGGTAGACATGTTCAAGGCTAGGAACAAGTAACTTACTCTGTAAGGATACTCTGTCCCTCCAATAGCTGGGCAAGAGAGAAAATACTATAAGGAATGAAAAACCATTGGTTTTCTTCAAACTATAAGAGAAAATTAATTCTCTAATAGTTCAAATAGCTGTTTGGGAGGAAACCTGCTGTAACAAATTTATTTGTAGGTAAATAAATGTTTAAATAAATTGGGGTTGGGTTTAAATGCAGACTTGGGGTTTAAATGCAGTTGGGGCTTAAATGCAGCGCATTAACAAATGTTTGCTTAAGACATTTCATTAATCATCTCAATTCATTATTCTGTTGTTGTCTTCTCTGACATAGTTAAACCAAACCCACAGAAAAGGGTGTAGGAGGCTCTGATGAGTTCTTCTTTTAAGTGGACACTGAGCTGTTGAGGCAGATGCATAAACGTGAAGAAGACTTTTTTATCCTGACATGGCACAAGATTGGTCCTGAAGTCCTTTCTTTTAAGTATGTCTCCAAAAATGCTATGAACAGAACCTCCTTCTCCTAACACAACGCACAACCACACTGTCGACCGACCTCGCTCCCCAGTCGTCGCCTGGGTTCTGTACTTATGCTCCTTACGTTATCATGCTCCTAAACTCTCTGGTTTTTGCTGTAGAACAACAGCCAGGTACAGCGTGAGGCGTCAGTTCCCTCTGGAAACTGGTCCCAGCAGACAGGCTGGGTGACAGTGCCGCAAGGCTGGACCCCCAGCCCTACCTGGTCCCAAAACAGCCCCAGCCTCCTTCATCCACCCCTGCAAACCCTCACACCACACACTGTCATGGGCTGGGGTTTCTGCTGTAAACGCACTGCTCTGGGGGGCTGTGACACAGCCCTCCCATAACTTCTGAAGTTTGGAACTGAAGAAACACCTGAAAAATAATAATTAGATCTAAGGGTCACTGCATGGGACCCAGCGACCTGCCACACATGGACGTGGCTAGTCTGTTCTAGAAAAGACTAGACCTGAGCAACAGGTTAAGCCTTATCAGAGCGATAGGTAGGCAGTTTTCATGATCTCCAAAAGGGAAATCTGTCGGTCTACATGTAGAGATCTGACTTAGTCTTCACTTTTCTCTGGAGATTAAGAGTTTTAGGTCTCTAGGGAATTATTTTAAGAATATTGCCTCTTTACCTGCCAAAATGCATGTTCAAGGTGGGTGAGTAGGTTAGGTGGACTGGTGAGGACTTGCCCAGAGCAGTGCCAAGTTCTGGGTCCCTCAGTTACAGACAAAAGTAGGTTATTTGCAGATTGTCCAGAAAAAGGCAAAGGAATGTTTCAAGTCTAAATACACTTCTTAATGAGGAAGGATTTATCCTAGAGAAGATAGAGCAACAGTCTTAAAATATGTAGAGGACTATTATAAATAATAAGGGCATATTTATTGAAATGTGTTCTCCACACATGTTTATTGATAGGTGTTCTATGAAGGCTGGACAATGTTGGGATTAAATGGCAACAGGAAAACTTCAGGTTAGGCATGACAAAAGACATTGTAGCAGGAGGAATGGAGAAGCAGTTGGACAGATTGTCAGAGGAGACAATGGGACCTCCAACATCAGGGTTGCTAAGAACAGGTTGGACAAGACTCCTTAAGCCATTAGAGTGTGTAGGTGATTCTGCCTTGGGGAGGTCTAGCTCAGCCCCTGAGGTCACATCCATGATGCTACCTAAGGTTTCAGGAGGCTGCTCTGGGTGCATGACAAGCAGGCTAGAGAAGTGAGTATTACTGATTAAAAGAGAGGCTACTCAGCAGCACATCATTGCATAAAGCAAGAAGAGTTCTGTAAAAGCAGACAAAACTTCCCTGTGGAGCTTTAGACTGTGAGTAGCTACCAAGTCTGGCAAAGATACATCTGCTTTACACAGCCAGCGTGGAAAAGAAGCAAGACAAGTTAAAGGTAAGCTTCATCTTTAGGTGCTGGAGTGTGTCCAAAGAGCAACGAAGCTGGTGAGGAGCACAAGTCTGATGAGGAGCGGCTGAGGGAACTGGGGTTGTTTAGCCTGGAGAAAAGGAGGCTGAGGGGAGACCTTATCGCTCTCTACAACTACCTGAAAGGAGGTTGTAGTGAGGGGGGTGCTGGTCTCTTCTATCAAGTAACTAGTGACAGGGCGAGAGGAAATGGCCTCCAGTTGTTCCAGGGGAGGATTAGATTGGATATTAGGAAAAATGTCTTTACTGAAAGGGTTGTCGGGCATTGGAACAGGCTGCCCAGGGAAGTGGTGGAGTCACCATCCCTGGAGAAGGGCAGGTACAACGTGCAGTTCACCCTATGTGAGCCAGCACACGTAAAAGGTGAGGGAACCATGTCCTTTCCACCAAAGGGAAAGTGCTCTTCAGAAGTGCTGAGCAGTGGATCAACTCTCCCTTTACACGTGTCAAAAATTGTCTTCTAAATTAATTAGTACTTAATTTTTTCTCAGTGTAGAGAGAAGGGAGTGAACACTTCTGAAGCATTGCAATGTCTAGTGCCAAGGCAGAGCAATACCCTGCTTCCCTAATGAGAAAGATAAAAAAAATTCGGCTTGCTTTCCTCTCACCAACTGGTGTTTAGCATAAACAAAAAAAGTACCATAATCACCATTATTCAAGAAAACAAGAGAACTACCTTTTCTAGTACACCCTGTTTTTATTCTTCAGGGTACAACCACATTGTGTGTGTGTGTGTGCCTGCCTGCACATGCCACGTAACCGGGCAGGGGGGGAAGTTAGCATGCAGAATAATGTAATTACTCATTCTTGAATAGAAGGATAATTACTGTCACAGAAACCCACATAACTTACAGATCTTTTTGTTCTTTTTAAGATGATAAATACAGTATTTTCCATTTTCTAACAGGATGCATCCTTTTCCTTCTGATTCCCCGTCCCCCCACTTAAGCTGAATTACATACGTTTTGAATGAATAACAAGAGTTATCAGGTCACATATAGGAAAAGATAAGCTTATCTGGATTTTTTAAAAAACAAAAGTAAGTCTATGTTTTTGGAGTCACTGTGGTGAGTCACTGTCGGTTAAGAAATTGGGCTGTCACCAGTAACAAGCTTCCTTCAAGTATGACTTTCAACAGCACATCTGGAAGAGGATGGGGAAAAAGAGGCTGCAGCAGAAAATGACACACTGACCAACCACAGCCTAAGGCTTTTAAAATTCACATTGTGAATCTCATTATCCTGGCTTCAGCTGGGGTAGAGTTAATTTTCTTCCTAGTAGCTGGTGCAGTGCTGTGTTTTGGGTTCAGTGTGAGAATGATGTTGATAACACACCGATGTTTCCAGTTGTTGCTCAGTAGGTTTAGACCAAGTGAAGGATTTTGCAGCTTCTCCTGCCCAGCCAGCGAGAAGGCTGGAGGGGCACAAGGAGTTGGGAGGGGACACAGCCAGGACAGCTGACCCAAACTGGCCAAGGAGGTATTCCAGACCATGTGACGTCATGCCCAGTATAGAAACTGGGGGGGTTGACCTGGGGAGGGGTGGGATCGCTGCTTGGGAACTGACTGGGCATCAGTTGGCAGGTGGTAAGCAATTGCATTGTGCATCATTTGTGTTGTATGTTTCAATCCTTTTTTTATTATTATTATTGTCATTTTATTACTGTTATTTTTATCATTATTAGTTTCTTCCTTTCTGTTGTATTAAACTGCTCTTATCTCAACCCACGAGTTTTACTTCCCCCCTCCCAATTTTCTCCCCCATCCCACTAGGTGGGGGGGAGTGAGTGAGTGGCTGCGTGGTGCTTGGTTGCTGGCTGGGGTTAAACCACAACACTCATGTTTAAGAGCAACGATAGCCAATGCGCATCTTGCTGTCAGTCACTGCCACAGCATAATCTGAGGGCAGACGGTAGGTAGGTGAGGTAGTGCAAAAAGACACCCGGCTGGTCGGGAGCTCACAACCTCCATCAGCCGGCCAGGTGCCCTATTCCTTCCTCCCTTCCAGAGAAGCCTTTGGAAATGGAGAGAACTGTCACTGTGGGATTAAGGAGCTGTTTAAATGGGAAGACAGCTTGCAAGATATTCTCCAAAGTAGTTTTATTTAAGGAGCTCTTTTAAGCCCTGTTGCTAACACTTAGGCAAGGAGAGGAATTTTTCTGGTACTGCTGTTACATCTAAATTTATATAGAGAGAAAAGAAGCTGCTGGGCTTCAGGACATTAGAGCAACAGAAGCTGAACAGATAGTAGGAACTGTTTTCATGGGCCTTCTTAATACTCACTGACAGAACACGCCTGCTCTTTTTTAGTGACAGTGGGGTTGTGGGGAAAACTTTCAAAGCCCCCATGGGAGACCAGAGCTCACAGACATCCCTGTGTCTCTATGAACCACAGTAGTTTAGTCATCGTCTGGTTTTACATCTTCTGAAGAAAACGACTGAGACCATTCCTCCCCAGCAAATGCCCACTAAGTTTATGTTTACACTGCAGTTGGCTTAAAACTAACTGGCTTTTGGTGGCTGTATAACTGTGACACCATGATACTTAATGTGACTGATTTCAGTGTGTTTACTGGGATTTTTCTCCCACCTGTGACCTCTACTGAACCATAGAATTATGGAATCATTTAGGTTGGAAAAGACCCTTAAGATCACTGAGTCCAACCATTAACCCAACACTGCCAAGTCCACCACTAAACCATGTCCCCAAGCACCACATCTTCACGTCTCTTAAATACCTCCAGGGACGGTGACTCCACTGCTTCCCTGGGCAGCCTGTGCCAATGCCTGACAACCCTTTTGGTGAAGAATTTTTTCCTAGTATCCTTTTTAAACCTCCCCTGGTGCACCTTCAGGCCATTTCCTCTAATCCTATCGCTTGTTACTTGGGAGAAGAGACCGAACCCCACCTCACTACAACCTCCTTTCAGGCAGTTGTAGAGAGCGAGGAGGTCTCCCCTCAGCCTCCTTTTCTCCAGGCTAAACAACCCCAGTTCCCTCAGCCGCTCCTCATCAGACTTGTGCTCCAGGCCCCTCACCAGCTTCCTTGCCCTTCTCTGGACACGCTCCAGCACCTCCATGTCTTTCCTGTAGTGAGGGGCCCAAAACTGAACACAGTACTCAAGGTGCAGCCTCACCACTGCCGAGGACAGGGGGACGATCCCTTCCCTGCTCCTGCTGGCCACACGATTTCTAAGCTTTGTGCTGCCACAATTCCACTGTGAGCAATAACCTGCTATGTCTGAATATACCTTTTTGAGCTTCTGTGGCCCAAATGTGCATATAACCCAACAAAACCCGGACCTGGGAAACACACTGTGCTCTGATTTTTTACGTAAGTCTGGTAAATAATTCAACTCACGTGGTGGTATTCTGAAGTCCCCTTTCTGAAAAAGAAGACACTTAATCCCAAGAATGATTACTTTGCCAGTTCCAGGAACTGATACCTGGCTACAAAAGTAATAATAAATAGATAATAGGTTGCGCCGCACCCCACCAGAAAGAGCAGGCTGCCTGCTCTAGGCTCCAATTGAAATTCCGTCTGTTTGTGATAGCATCCTTAGCAACCAAAAAATCTCACAAGACAATTCATGTAGGTGAGGTGTATCCAAGCAGCCAACATTTCAAATGCAAGCTTTTCTCGTGGGCCTCAAGAGCCAATTTTTTACAAAAATCTTGAATTTATTTAAAACTCTTATCCAAGATATCTTTCTCGCTCACAGATTTAGCATATCAATGTTCCTGGGAAGTCATAATCATTGCTTTCATTCTATAGATTTCCTTGCCCTCTAACAACTCAGATTGTGTGTTGTCTCAACCATTCCCCTCAAGTCAGCTCTGACAGCTGAGTCAGACCAGAAGAATGGTTGAATTAAAAAGCCTGACAATCCTCTACCCCTTATTCAGCCAATAACCTCATTTGTTCATTGATTGGAAATTAAAGATGCTAGAAATGGTTTTATTATTTTTGTTGGTGGTGATTTACAGCTCTGCTGATTTTGTGTAAAATTCCATATTTACAACTCTGCTGATTTTGTGCAAACCTCTATATTACTCATTTAGGGCCAAATTACTGCAGAGGGAAAACAGGAAAGCCCATAATAAATTACAGTAAAAATGCCAAAGAGGAACCATTTTCAACCAGGCAGGTGTAGCTGACTGGTGTTCACAGCCCAGCTGCAGATTTGGTCTGTCAAGCCGCAGTGTTGCACTGTTCCTTTTTGAAGCAACATGCCGGAAAGGTGTTTGCAGGATGCCACTTCTCCAGCAGTGGGGATATACCAGTGGCTTCACTGACTCCAGGGAAGCACTGTGCTGCCTGGGGTGAAAACGAGTATGTCAGTCCTCCAGTCTGCTAAAACTGGAGCTAGGGCTCGTGTTAGCCTCTTTGTGTGTTCTGCTGATAGCTGAAAAGTTCTCAGTGGTTCAGAATTCATATTTTTGCTCTCCTAATTATCCCTTAGCTTA
This sequence comes from Pandion haliaetus, assembly GCA_013401275.1. Classification (NCBI taxonomy): domain Eukaryota; kingdom Metazoa; phylum Chordata; class Aves; order Accipitriformes; family Pandionidae; genus Pandion; species Pandion haliaetus. The sequence goes on along the minus strand of VYZV01026419.1, from coordinate 13,465 downwards.
GCTTCTGATATTGGAAAATTATCCCCTAATTCTCTTGCTTTAACCAGATGGTTTATATTTTTAAAAATTCTTGATTATACTAATTTTCATATCCCCACTTAAACATAGTTAGCATTTGCTGACCTCTATCCCCCGTTAAAACAGTGATGAATCGACTGCAGTCACTCCAGCTGTTCACTAAGTATTTTCCACATTTCTAGAGTGGATTATTCATTCAATATGGGATTGCAACTTCAGTATCTGAAAGACTCCTTTTTTAAAGGCTCTTCACATTTATCCATCCGTGCTTTTGACATCTAAAATGTTGTAATGGAAAGATTGAGGTACTTCTAAATATCAAACCATTTCACAAACACTTATTTTCTCAAGGTGGGGCCCAGAGTGTGCTCTGTTCTTACAGGCTACTCTGCAAATTGTGAAGGACTCCTGAACTATGTCTCAGAACACCTCTCATCACCTCACATCTGCTCCTCTTGTGAAAGATGAGGAATTAAAATGCCTTGATCCAACCTTCTGAGAAGTGTATCTTTGAATATGTAAAAGATTTTGTGATTCACCATCTCCTCTTGCTTTGGATGGTTATAGCAACAGTCTGACCTTTGGTAATGCCCATTATCCCTGAATCATATCCAATCTTTTGATGCTTATTTAAAAAATATTATCGGTCCTCTCTGGGAAGCACTGTCTTTTAATTAACTTATGGGGTATATTCATTTAATGAAGGGTAGGACTCAATCCAGGGCTTTAAAACATCCAGAAAAATTACTGGTAACTTTGTTAAAAAAGAGCTGAATAGTAAAAAAATCTGATATTACACATGGCTAATTATTTTGCCAAGGAAAAAGCTTTCTTCTAATTTCCAAAGTATTCTTTACCTGAGCAATCAGAGTTACAAATATGCATTTGAGGCTTGCAGACCAAAGTGTATTTGAGTTATCGGGGTTCACATAGCCTTTCCTTACATCCTTTTTTGGTAGTAAAGATGGTGGTAGAATATTAATATTAAGGAAAAAGCCATGCAGTACTAGGAAGTAAAAAAAACCAAAAACAACCACAAACTTGTGTTTAACATCAGCTCACTCTCAGACAGACAAATACTTTCTTTCTTCCAAGAGACACGAGCAGTGTATGAAAAAAAAACCCTGCATAAACACTGAGGGCATTTCTTTGGCACGCTGAATAGAAGTGAACTGACAGAATGAAAAGACAAATTGCCCACGGGCACCCCAACTTTTTATCCTGTACTAATTGGCTGTCTAAGGGCCCAGAGGAGCTCCGCAGACGCTGTGTTCTCGCCGCCTCTCTGGCTGCTGTTCCCTGGGGTTACCAGCATGCGAGTACGGGGCGGGGGGAAAGCAGTTTTGACAAAAGAGCAGGTGCTTACAGGAACAGCCCCCAGTTGCAGGACAGTAACAAAAGAGCAGCCATAGGGTGGATGCAAAACTGGCCAGAAAGCTGTGCTAAGAAATTAGTTATCAATGGTCCACCATCAAATTAAAAGGATGCATTGAGAGGGGTTTCCCAGGAGTCTGTCCGGTGTCTGGCACTATTCAATATTTGCATTATCAACTTGGATGATGGAATAGCGAGTGTACTTTGTAAATTTACATCTGACTCTAAGCTGGGAGGAGCTGGAAGTGATTCGGAGGACAGCAGTCAGAGTCTGAATGAAATTTGAGAAACTGGAATTGTCTGAAAAAAATGGGATGCAAAGTTCTACATTCATTTCTGCATTTCAGCTGCATAAATACAGAGAGGGAAATGACCAAGTATTTAACAGCTTTGCAGGATCTGGAGTTATCACAAGCTGAGTGTCAGCCAAAGACATCATGTGGCAGCAAAAAAAATCCCAACATGCTGGAATGTGTAAACAGGAGGGTCATCTGTAAGACACGTGAAGTAATCCTGCTTCGCTTGAGCCTGGTAAAGCCTCAGCTAAAGCATTGAGTCTAAGTTACAGGGACTGATTTTCACTGAAGGTGGAAGGGTCTAGAGGGGAGATGACCCCTGATCAGGGGCATAGCAAAGGAGTAGTTGGGGGAACTGCAATAGCCAGAAAAGAAGACTGAGGGCACTGATCAACAGTTTTCAAAAATGTAAGGACCAGGATAGGGCAATAAGTAGGGCAACAGGTAGGTCTCAATTTAGATGATTGTCACTCTCTCCTTGACGTATATGGTGGATACAGCAAAAGGCAACTCTTTCCACACCACGTGTTTGTCTTGTAGTCACTATGGCTCACACATACATAAGAGGCTTTAAAAAGCCACTGATACGCTATCTTTGTAGACAAACTTCTGCACTCCTTATATCATTTCAGGAAAAAGCCTTGGCTAGAAAAGCAGACGTTATTTGTAGGACATTGATCACAATTTCATCTTACAGTTATTTCATTTTAGACTTGCTTCCTTTATTCTTTCTCACAGACACCTACCACATTAACCTCATTCATCACATTACTTTTATGCTTGCATATCACAAACTCTCCTTCCTCCTCCAATCCTTGAAAGCCCTATTAATATATCAAATAATTTCTGTTGGTTTTCTCCTGCTGTTAACCCAGGCATCATTCTCATGTCCCTTGTCTCCAGCAGCTGGTGCCCTGATCATCTGCGATATATAGTTTCCTTCACCATAAGGAATGAGAGAGAAGGCATCTCCCATTTCTCTAACCCAATTTATTCAGCTGAACTCACCACATCATGGTCTTCTGCTGGACACCTCACTACATCTTTGTGTTTTGATGCTTTTATCTTACTTTGGCATGCTTAGGCGGCAGCACTTTCTCCTCCAGCACACTTCAGGACACAGAGCGTGCTAATCATTCACAGGACAGTCCTGCCATCCCACTGGGGCAGTGCCTCAAGGCCAGGATTAGGGTACATATGGTCTTTCTCAGCTTTTACCTCCTGAGCACTCTGGCTAATAATTTGCATACAGGGGGACATAAGGTGGTGTACACATGTTCCACTGGAATTACCTTTTTGTTTGGGATGGCATGAAAGATGCACAGAGCAATGAAAAATAAAATGCCTCTCCGTGTACTCTTGGCATACACTGTCCCACCATAGCTTACCATTGCCCCAGTTCTCACGGCACAAGAGGTGGGCACCCCTCTACCCCTTCCTCAGGCCTCGCACAAAAACCTGGGCTTGCCACTGGGCTGCCAGCGTTCAGTCTGAAGGAGGTGGAGGAGAGCTCATGATCCAGCCTCCTCCTTCTGCTCTGTAGGCATTAGTACCAAGCAGCCAGGAGGAAGTGAAGAGCTTGAGCTTGAACTTCTTACTAAGACTTTAAAGTATGTCTCAGCGCTCCATCTCCTCTAGTTTCCTAAGCATGCCTTGGGCTTCTCTCCATCTCTGAAGAGCCCTCTTTGTTTTCATGGGATCTGAACATCACTTTCATCAGGTATTCAAAAACCATTAGCAATTGATTCATTGCTTTGTTATAAGTGTCTTTATTGGACTATTTTTCCCGGTCTGCCCACTCAAGTTTTATTCAGGAACACCTGGTCCTGAATAAACGTAATTTAAATAACACCTGTTCTTCAAAAAGTCAGCAAAACACTGCAAGAATATCTACTGAAAGAGGCACTTAACTAGTTTGCCCCGCAGACTTCGTGCAGTACTAGTGAAAAGTTAGTAACAGAGACAGCCTGTGCTTAGGGTGGTGCCAGAGAGGAAAAAAAAGGTATTTCTTGAGGCTACGCACACTCAGTGATGGCCCTTGAGGTGGCAGGAGGGCCAAATCGAATGCCTGCCCAGCTTGCTCCTGCTTGGCCTTTGGACCCAGCATCTGGTAACCCCAGGCAGAAATCTGAGTACCCTGGGACTTGTAGCAGTACCCTTTTCTGCACATAAGTGGGGATAGCCAGATGTGCTGTGCAGCCTCCAGCTGTGCTGCTGTGTAGCCTCCAGCCACCCTCCACCCCTGTAGTAAAAGTTCTGGGTAGAAAAGATGGTCCAAGACACATCCTTTCATGGCTCCACAGGTCTTTTCCAAAAGCAATCCAATATCTCTCGTCAAATAATACTGGTCCAGGCAGAATTCTGACTTCTTACAGTGCAACTCGCGTGCTCTGGATATAGGGGGATTGTGAAATCAGCATTGCCAAGGGCACCCTGGCGGGTGTAGCTCCGTCAGGACTGCAACACATTTACTGTGAACGTATGGAAATAAAATTTCAAAATTAAGCCACTGCAAAATGAGACTAAAATCTTTCATAAGAAAACTACTTGGCTTTTACTTTTTTAATTTTCATGGAACACACTAAAATTAGCAATCTATGAATACAACTCTCCCTTCAGAACCTGTATGTTATCTGAGTTTAGTGTACTATGATAAATACAAAATCCTTGTAGAAAGTGAAGCATTGTAGTTCATTGGTTAAGAGAGCAACCATTTTGTGGAAGTTCAAAATTCAGCCTTATTTTACATTTCAGTTCCTACGTATTTATACTTCAGAGAGTAGCACATCACTAAATAGACCATTTTTCACTTTATACATTTTTAAATGATTGGTCTACAACATTTTAACACTGCTGTATAATAAATACTTTTTGTAAGAAGTTCATCTCACTGATTCAAATGGAGTGGCATTGTCTGCGAGGTCTCATTTCAAAATTACTGCACTTTTATCTTTTTCGTCATGCCACGAGATGTGAAGTCCAAAATATTTACCTTTCTGATTGTCAGTCTTTCCTTCATAGCGATGTCTGAGTGAAGACAAAATAGACAACTTGTTTTGTTGAATGAATAGAAGCATATTATCACAGCAAGATTATAATTCAGGTGTACAATACCTGTATTTTACAGAGTACAAAAATGAAACTGCCATGTGCTGTGTGTCACAGCAGGTAACTAATACCAAAAAAGTACCAAAGACTATGTTCAAATAATGTTGTATTGGTCTAACTTCAATCCACAGAAGCAAGGCAATTCAAAGTTAAGGCTTAAACTCTATCCATAATCCACTCTCTTTAGGAATTGCATTATGAATGCAGCTGAATTCTCATCTCAAGTCTGTGCAGCTACATATCACAGACTTCTCACATACATATCACATACATGTCACACCACACAGGTGGTGAGAGAAAGCAAACCCACCGTTATATGCAGATTCTTATCGATTGTTTTATATCTGGTATAGACACCATCTACTGGCATTTGTATTTACTTGAGCCTGAAACCTGAGACTTTGAGGGCAGGCTGTGAAATTGCAAAAGGTGTTTGGGACAAGAGGGGTTTAGATGACGGCATATTTCTCTTTGGGGCATATTGGAGTTTTGTGATAGCAGAGGCGAGAAAACACCTATTTTGTGAACTTCTTGTGGCAACAGGAACGGCCGGTCTGGTGTTGGTTCTGCATCTTTTTGAACTGTAGTTACCGGGAGCCTGAAAAAGGAGGGGATAAAAGTCCATGCTGAAATCAAAATAAAATGGCATCAGTGGTATTCAATACTAAGAACCTCTTGCATCAGCCTGTCATTGAAGGCAAACAAGAATATGGAGTAGGAAGCAAACCAATCTGTTTCCAGGTGAAGATGAAGAGGGAAACATAAGTAACTTAGCCATACCTGAGCTAAGAAATTTGTTTTTACAATGAAGATCAGATTTCAGACCTGGAAACAAAAGTTGTTTGTGAAAACACATCAACCTGTCATGACCGTGTTTCAGTCCTATAACCAAAATCTTTAGCCCCTGCCAAAACCAGCTGCTACCGGGGTCCTGCATCTCCCACTGCTCAAAGGCTGATTTCAGGAAATCAACTTCTGCCCCAGGCTGCCCCACTTCTCAGGAATATTAGTGATCTGCACCTTTCTCTGGAGTGCTGTCAGGCCTGGCACTGGGCTTTTGCAGCTTGTCCCCAGGTTTTGGGGTCAGCGGAAAGGAGAAGGCTCCGTGTTTTCCATGGGGTGTCAGGCCTGTAGCTGTGCCATGGAAACGCAGGGGATGGGAGCACCCTGAGCACTGCATCCTCCTCTCCGGTGGCATCTTTCTATGTGCACTATCTGTTTAACTACTTGTTTTTTCTCCAGGTTTCAATGATTTCAAAGCTCTGATTAATTTAACTAGCAGCAGAAGGTGAACCAGTATGGCTAATCTGTAGCTGCAGAGTGTGTCAGATTGAAGAGCTTCATAACCACCATTATAGTAATCTCGAGCATTAAGACATCTTAATTTTTTTGACAGAAAAGGGACCTGACGCTATGGTCTCACAGCACTTCGAGCCAGGCAAAGCTTTGCCCTCAATTTCAGTGGCAGCTGCTGCCACAGGATTTTGTCTGGCAGTTCCTAAGGAAAAATCTACAAATGTTTTCGCTTCTTAAAGTGAAAATGCACATCCCTAACGCATAAATCTGTAGAAGCTGAGTTATGGCTGCGTGCACCTAGGGCCACAGCCCACTAACATTTTCAACAACTCTTGATGGCTCAAATGGTGCGATCAAAGTTGATGGCATTGCTTTTGAAGCAAGCTGCCAGGCCAGACGGGACCTGCCCACTGCTGACGCTTTCACAGCTGGCTCAAAATCCTGTTTTTCATGCATCATATTTCTTCGTTCTTGTGCGTTTCTGTGCTCCACAAGGAATTCCCAGGTTCCTCGGCTGGGATTTGCCATAACGACAAAGGCCCATAAACATCCACACCTAGGGACAAAGAAATGACGAAGGGAGCCGTAACTTCTGCCACTGCCCCTGAGGACAGGCTGGTGCAGTGCTGGGACATGCCGGCTGCCCCAGCCCACGGTGCCCTGCGCCTGTCCCCGAGCAATTTCCTTCTCGAGTGAAAGCAGTGGGTCCTGACACCCGAGAGAGACTTTAGCACATCAAGACGGAATGAGGGGGCTCGTTTGCCTTTTCTACCGAAAAAAAGACTAAAGTCTGTCCCCTTTCCACTCCTGTATTTACAAGGCAGGGCTATGTGGTTGAGAATAGGCTCAGGCAAGACCTGACACTGCAGCCCTTCCCCCCCTCACATAACCCCGGCTTGAATCCAGCAGCATCCCACACTCCGGCATCCCATCCCCGGGGCTGGATGCATACCCTCATTTCTGGGGAGCACTCAGGAAAGCGTATCGCCTGGCTGAGGGGTCAGAACAAGTGACACAGCCCTCAGCCCAGTGCTAGCCTCTGTCTCCTTGCTCCCCAGGAGAGAAGACCCCGGGGTAGTGGTTTGCCCAGCCCTATTCTGTTGGCCAAGAAGCAGCCCATGACTGACAGCCTGGCTATTGCCAGAATAAATGAAACTGTGATCTGAGCTGGGACACGAGGTATTACTGCAGAACAAATAAAAACAGAGCTAGAACTCCGTACTGCAGAGGTATTCATCCTTTGTATTCCCTCAAAGAACAAGCCTAATCTACTAACCCAAGTAGATTAGTAAACAGTACATTCAGTTTTCAGAGACTTCAGTATGTCTGCAGGGCTTGTGATGTAAAATAATATAAGTAAAAGAAATAAACGGAAATTTTAGTTAAAAAAAGAGAAACGACTATTGTAGCTGCTTACTTTCACTGTTGTGAGGAAGATCAGAGAAGAGTCTTTTGTGTCAGTTTTATTTTGAACCCATTTCACTGCTGAATATGGGAAGAGATTAGTTCACTGCTAATTGTGCTGTTGGTTTTGTGATTCTATGAAACCCCCCTAAAAGTCTGCATGCAAAACCAATGAGGTAGAACACGTTTGACAAGCTTAGTTCCAACATGACCAATGTAGCAGGAAAAGATTTTAAAATCATTGCCTCTCTTCAATAACAATAGTACATACAAGTGTTTACAAGAGGATTAAAAGCTGCTTTAGCGAGTTGTATTAAAGATTCCTTTATCAGACAAGTTTTATGGAAAAACCTGTTGGAGCACTATGCAGCTAATCAGATGCAAACAGAAGCAGGTTATGTTACTGACTTTATTTTACTTGCTTTAAAAGGATGCACGATGTATCTGTAAAATATACACCATACATACAATAAGACATACCTATTAACAGCCTGCCCAATTACAACAACAGCAAAAAAAGCTCCACAAGCAACGACCCCTAGCACCTGGTAATTAAAATTGCTAATCACCAGCAATTATCTGGCACAGCTTTATAGCCAGGCGAAACAGTTTGACCCTTTGCCCACTGAAAGAAGAATGTTTGCTGTCTATTGACAAGTGCTTAGGCAAAGCTGTGTTCGGCTCACATCCATTAAGTGAGGACTAATAGGAAGTCAACAAAAGAGCTCTGACATGTGTAGTGGGCACTTCTAGCAGGCCAGGTTTGGGAGCACAGGTGTCTGGTGGGCTCCTGCCAAAGACCACCACACAGGACATGGGCACTTCTTCCTAAAAAGCAGACTTGAGCTGCCCATGTTTCCCGACTGCCTCCTCTGCAACCAAAGAGTGAATGCAGTAAGTTTCCAGGACAAAGATTGAAATAATTACTCTTCTTGGGAGCGGTGGCTTGTTGTGAGACTGTCCACACGCCTTCAAACGCAAAGAGGTGAGAAGTCCTGTAGGCTCAGTAATTTAGGTAAAGATTGTCCTTTGGTCTATTTCTGTTCTTATTAAGTACTGAGTTAAAGACATAAAAAAATGTCTCTCTAGTGTGCTCTTTAAGTCTGAGAGAGAGAGTTTGAGATAATACAGATTTATTTTTTTCCATAGGACACTATTATGCTCAAAGCTATAAAATACCCTTCCATTGTTATAGCTTCAGGAAGCTGCTGCTAGAGATTATTTGAACTACAATAAACAACTCCATTAAAGCTTCTGAGCTCACCAATGACTCTTATAAGGTCCTAGATAAAAAGATCAGATTTTTTTCTTTTTTTGAGAGAGAGAGAAGGAAAGAGAGAGAGAGTCTGGCAAAAATATTGCAAGCGTCTAATAATGAAATGACCTACAAAACCTGAAGGACAAAGCATCCCTTAATCACTCAGGAATGCAAATTGCTCCAAGAACAGGCATCAGTGGAGATTATGAAGCCAGGAGCTGCTGATATCCAGAACCAAACCTCTGTAGCCTCATCCCTTCATTTAGAAGGGGCTTTTGGGGATCTTGGCAAGTTGGAGTTTCAGTGTGAAAAGAAGTTTACAGACACAAGCAATTTGGGGGCATTCTGACTTGCACACACCATGCCTTTTCCTGCATAAGATCTCAAAGCCTTTCTATGTACATCTTTGTACTGTGACGTGTGAAACATGAACTGTTTTATAAATGGGAAGCAACACTGCTGGCATGATATGTGACAATATCTGCTAATCCAAAATCGTTAACGAAGTAATTCAAAGTGTTTTCACCCTTCCTAACTCTCAAGCTGCTTCAAGTTACTGGGGTTAGACAGCTTGAAAATAACATTATTATCCCATCAGTATGTTGTGAATAAAGCAGCCACAACTTGCATCTCTGCACCATTTGCATTGATGAAGTCTGCATCCTGACTGGATATCTCTTGTCTGCAGATGGCATCTCGTAGAACTCGGTATGGCTCCTGTTTAGCCCATGCACAAAAATTCCTGTGCTAGAGAAGGAGTGATGTTATGATGGGTATCTCAATCCAACATGGAGTAAAAATGCAGGTAGACTTTACACCCCAACCTAGGAGCCTGGAAACCCTTCTGGGCCATTCAGCTCCACCATAGCCCAGGAGTTCTCAAAACATCTATACTTTTCACCAAAGCCAACTGTAATCATTTAAACAAAATTTCAGGTAAAAACATGAATAGGTGTAAAAATCCCACCTCTGTATTCCACACAGATTTCTCCCTTTGTAGAAAATGAAAGTTGAAGTTCAATGTTCTGCTTGAATTTTGGCACGTGCATGGGTTATTCTCCATTAGATTCCAATTCTTGATGGCTGGTATTACCATGGGATTGCTGTCTACTGTTGGTTGTAAGCTCCTGCCAGAGTGAAAGACCCGGATTTCCCTTTGACAAACCTTTAGTGAAGCCAGAAAAAAATGAAGTCACTGGAGATACACCTACTTACAAGCTCGGGCTGTAAAGTGCAAACCAAGATGAAACGATGGTTTATAAATTCTGGCATTGCTTGACATTCAGATTCTTCTGCCTGCTCGTCTAATTCAATAATGAGCCACAGCAGAAGAGCATGCCAGCACATTTGTGTAGTCTGTCCATCACAGAGTAAATTACACTGAATGACTCTTCTCTGGGTTAGCTGAGGTAATGAAAAGTCTGAGGAAGAAGAGGAGGAAGAGATTTTCCAATGCTCTTTGCCATTTGGAGTCCATGAAATACCAATGGATTTCAGAAGGTTCTGTTCAAATTGGGACATCATGGCCACCCAGGTTATGAAAACATATTTGCCTACCAGCATTTACATTGAGGAGTGATTTTTAATACCATTGTCCAAATCACAAACTAATGGAATGGCCATCAGGGGTAAGACAGTCGGCTGGTTTTTGTTCCATTTTTTGAGAGGGTGAGTCTTTGGGGCTGGTAGTAGGATGGGTGAATGAATTCAGGGAACAGTGGATTAATCCTGCCTTTGAAAACTGTGGGGTCAAAACAAACTAGAAGATGGAGATGGGGAGCTAATATGTGGCTTGTGTTACCAATCATTTCATCTCCATTTCAAGTATAAAATGTGCCTAACACAGAATGGGTGCACAAAGTTCACCAAATCACCACTGCACAATAGTTTTCCCTTTTCTCTGTGCATAATTTCAAAACAAAACCGGCTCGTCCATTTCTCCTTCAGGTGAAAGCCTGGCTGTGCCCCACGGGTCGATGAAGCTGTTCTGGGCTTCCTTGGAAGAGAGCTCCAGAGTCAAGAGTCCTCCATTGAAAATGTCTCACTAGTGACTGCTAGACAATTAAACCTGGGGACTTCCTGCTCAAGTGCCTGTTAACCTCTTCTGTCCTGGGGAGGAAGAAGAAACGAAAGAGGTAGATTTCAAACCATTGAACCGCAGCGCTCCATCAGGAGTGCTGGTTTGCTGTGCTAGTGTAGACGCGGTCCTGGGGAGTGCTCCGTCGCAGCTGGCATACCTGCTAGTGCCTTCCCTGACAGCGTGCCAGCCCCGACGACACACCCAGGGAGAAGAAATACACCACTCCAGAAATCGGGAAGGCAATGCCTATCTTGGACACCTCACTCAGGATGGACATAGGGTAATAAACACACTCCTGGACTGCCAGCGCTCTGTGGAAAGATAGGCAAATATTCACCAAGAAATGAAATCTCTCTTCCCCCAGGTTATATATGTTCCTGCGCGTTCCTTCTTGAGCATCAGCTCTGTCTCGCCCAGATTAAAACTCAGTGAATTTTCTCATACCTCCCTCTCAAGCTTGGTCAGGCTTTTGATGGGCAGTGATGCTGCTCCTCCCGGACTGGACAAACTGCTGCTAAGCAGCACAATGTTGCCATAGTGGCCCAAATCGTTTCAGCAACTCCCCTACCAGAAGTAGGGCACAGGGAATCACAAAATAAAGGGAAAGATGGAAAAACAGAGCCTATGCATCATATACCTGGAACGAGGATTTTTCTCAGTACATCCTGGAACTTTGACCAGTCTGGGAGACAGGCTCCTACAAGAAGACACAAAATAGAAATATAGAACAAAAAAGTGAAATGGGAAAAATAAAGCAGCTCATCTGTAATTTAAAAAATGTTCATAACCTGATATATTTTACAGAGAACTCTTAAAAAATTCAGAGTTATTATTTTCTGCCCAGACATAAGCAGACAACCAACAATAGGAATGTTAAATCCTGGCTCCAAACTTTGCAGCCATATTACGTGAAGTTAAGATGACTTCAGATTCAAAAACTTACCTGAGGTGTCTCTACCCTCCTTAGAAACCTGCCAGTTTCTTCATAAGCCCGGAAAACTCAGCAACTGACTACATTTTTTTGCTAACACTTGAAGTGAGGTTAATACATTGTAAATTGTTTTTAAAAGAAAGCAGAAGGGTCTTGGTCAAAACTCCAGGTACTTTACATGCTCCGATAGGCTCTGAATGTGGGGTACATCACACCAGCCAAGCTGGCAGGTCTGGTGGTGCTGGTGGCACTGCTGCTTCCATTGCTGCTACGCCCCATGCTGCTCACAACCGTTTGAACCTAGATCAATGCAAATTTAGCAGCAAACTATGCCTTCTTCTGTTTACCACACTCAACCCCTGACAGAGCACCTTCTGCGAGAGAGAATGACTGACAAGCCCCCTGCCACCCAGAGCTCCTAAGCTTTTCTGGCTGGAGGTGGAGTGGCTCCCACCAGACTGAAGCAAGGGTGGGTGCATCCGTTCATGGGCTAGGAGTGGGACACCTGGGTGGTTTGCAGGCCCTGATCTCACAGTAAGAGTGAATCAACACCAAAAGTCTCTGTAATGCTGGTATTAAATAGGCCCAGGCAGCCAGGTCCAGGTTGGGCCAGGCATCTGACTGCAGCTTCTGCAAGTCGGAGTGCCCGGTGCCAGCTGGAGCAGGGATTTGGGACAGAAGGGACACCTGAGCCAACCATCTCCCTGCCTTCCCATCCTTGGAAAGGTCTCCAGAGCCTAAAAAGGCACCTGAGCCAGCCAGGCTACAAAGACAGTGCTTCTGTGGAGGCCAGCAGCCTCCGTGGTTGTCACCTCTGGAGAAGGCCATCTTTACGAAGAAGGGTGGGTTAGACGGACGTCAGGATGAGACAGCACCCACTACACAGAGGCCTCGTATCTTTCCAGGCCTATGTACCAATGTCTTCCAGTTCACAGGGTTTCAAATCCCTATGGTTTCTTCCGGTAAATGTGCTTCAGGCCCACAAGGAAATGGAACGAGCACCTAATACAAGGATGGAGGTTAACCAGAGATGGTTCGAAGTGTTGATATTGGACTGATCTTTCTCTCCAGCTCTCTAAATCTGAAGGGAAACTAAACTAGACCTTTCAGGCCAGTAGTACAAATGCAAAAATGTATTATCGGTGTGCCAGGCTTGGCTGCAACATTTCGCCAGTACCCTATTAGAAGGTGGAAAAGAGCTCCATTAAATAAGAAGCCTCACATTTTTTTTAATAAATTCTCCAATTGTAGGTTATTTCTGTAGAATGAAAACTAAATCTTTGGCCACCAAAGTTCACTGTTAAGCTGAATACCACAACACGCTTCATTTCAAAGCATTAGGATAGGGAGATCCTAGTTCAGTGGATGATGACACAACAAAATTTTTTTAGGGAGCTTAAATGGAACATTGTTATTGAGATATGGTGCCCTTGCTGAGGAATGTCATGAAGGAAACAGCAGAAAAGACTGCAGGAGGTGCTAAAAAAAAAAAAAAGACGAGTGTGGGAATAAGTTAAAAATAAAAATAAATAAAAAATAGGATGTGGAATGGGAAAGACAGCCAAGAAAAGATGTTAATAAAAAGTATTGGATGAAAGCCCAGAATAGAAGTACAACAAATACAAACAACTAGCAAATGTACACATAACAGGGTGAAATTCAGAGTCCGTCTGTCATGGTTTAACCCCAGCCAGTAACTA